>VRLP01000667.1:165000-195618 GCA_009660295.1 Lophius piscatorius | reverse complement strand
ACACACACACACACACACACACACACACACACACACACACACACACACACACACACACACACACACACACACACACACACACACACACACACACACACACACATCTAGAAAAGGGCCTCCCTATTAATTACCAAATATGCCCTCAAGTCGATTGCAATTTAACACTGACACAAACAACCGGTTTTTGTTCAAACAAAGATATACATCTCTGAGGAAGCTGATCTGAAATTCACGCAAATATTACAACAGATATGCTGTTCAAACTGAAGCAGAGTGTGATTAATAAAAGGTTTTTCCTACTGTTGTTTTTCTTTGTATCATAAAGACAGTCCAAATAATCGTCCAACGGCCTTTTTTACCAATTCCAATCTTGCTACTTTTCACCTCTCTGCTCCACCTCCAAGCCTTCCACCTGAATCCTCCACCTTGCTTGTAAATTGCTCTACAGCACACCCTGCTGTTAGTGCTAGGGACCTGCCCCTCTCTTATTTCTGCTTTGTGTGTGTGTATACGTGCGTGCGCAGAGCAGTGACGACAGGCAAATAGGTAAAGCATGGAGTTTCCTCTTCTTGACCCAGCTCACCTCTCTGTTGGAGCAGTGAAGCGCTCTCACCTCTCCGCACCCCTCTCCCTCTTTCCACATGTTTTCCTGCTTTGACCCAAGTTGTCTTCCTCCAAAGCTAAGTGGAGCCAACAGACAAGGCCTTGTCCGGCACAGAGGTCAGGATCAACCAACACATGCTGATGTGTTCCTGAACTGGAATGATTCTGGATGACCTCATCTGATCTGAACTGGCCAACTTACCAGCGACCCAGAAGCTCGTCTACGGCCAGGCTCTATATGACACATGGTTCTATGTGATTCTACATGAAAATGCGTGTGTGAGTGGGAATGCTAACAGAAAGTGCTTGACCCTTCATAGCAACCAATGTTAATTTCCTGTTTGTGAACTGTTTGTCAAACAATGTGTTCTAGAGGTAACTGCGTCACTTTTTTTTCTTTCCAAAAATAAAATAACCAAATTATCTGGTCATGATGAGAGAATGAATAAAAAGTGTGTCTGAGCATGATGACACATTTTTGGTACCTGTAGACTCTGCTGCTTGTCGTTGCATTTGGGGGATTTGCGGCCAGTGTTCTGTTGGGACTGCAGCTGCTGTGACTGATGCTGCTGGAGGAGAATCTGCCGAGCCACTTGGAGAGCCTAATAGAAAGACACATTCATATGAATATGATAAAAGTCCAATAGAAATCATGTAGTAGTTAAAAGCCCCTTGAGAACATTTTGGTTCTTATGATCACATCAGATGTATCCCCTTCTCACAATAACTCCTTGGCCTTGTGACAGATAACAAACAAACACGACAAATCATCTATTCGTACTCAACCATTCAGTCATAAATCTGTTAAAAAGTCTGGCATAAACAATCTCTCCACAAAAACACACAGGGAACAATGATCTGATATCAAAATAAATTAAAATACATTCCGGAAGAAATATTTATGTGCTGATAATTCGCATTTACAGAAAACATTAATGGGTGTCACCAAGATACTTATTGGTGCTTTTGATCTTCTTCAGCTCAGTCAAACTCCCCACATAAAAGGTTGTATGGCTGTTTCAAATATCTGTTAGAGGACACGGCCTTCTCAGTGGAAAACAAAATACTGTGTAGTCACATGTTTATTGCTCCAGCTACTCCCTTTTCCCTTACGATAAATAATCAAACATGCCATCCAGAGCAAACAAAGCTGGAGGGAGCTGGGGGGGAAAAAACAGTGATCTTGAAAACGGTCAGCGATACCAAGAAAAGCAAGCGTTGTGTTCCCACAGTGAGCTGGCCAGCCTCACACCTCCACCAGTAAACCATCTGGGTAAATAACTAGCCTCATTCTTTCCATGTTCCTCAGACGATTGCTCCCAGGATTAAACAAACAGTCGGGGGCATTTCCAAACTCATCGCACTCGAGAACAATCTATAAGTTCTCCCGTCAGTTTTTTTTGTGGTAAGTTCAGATATTGAAAAAGTGAATCGGGGAGAGTGAGAGAGAGGGAGAGAGAGAGAGGGAGAGAGAGAGAGAGAGAGAGAGAGAGAGTGGAAAAAAGTTAGAGCGACATGTGAACGAGTGAGTGTGTGAAAGTAAGATATGAGAAAAATGGTCTTAGTGCGAGTAAAGTCTGACAATACTTTAAGACAGAACGGGGAGATACAGTCGGGGCTCGGAGTGAACAGCTGTGTGATGGTCTGTGTGTGTGTGTGTGTGTGGGTGTTATGTGTTGATCCTCCCAAACACTGTGCTGTCGGATGACATCATGAGGCATAAATACGACCCAAGGCTACAAAGAGGCCATAGTTTGGGCATTTCAACAAGCCTAACTTTAAAGTGCATAAAGTCTCCTTCTCTGTGTTCGTCTCAGTCTTTCTATGAGCTGTCATGCAGAGATTAATGATTCCCGAGCAACATATCTCATTTTGCATGCCTAATTGTCGTCTGCTTTGAAATTTGTGGAGGGGAACCCCCAACCACCAGGCAAGTGTACTCATACAGAAAGTGTGTAAATTGAAACAAAGAACAATGTGAGAAAAATTGTCGCCCACATGTAATGGAAATATTTGCATCTTAGTCATTTAGCTTTTCAAAAAATAAGATATTTAAAACATCAAATAACAATATCAAAGTTCTCAAACAATAAGCATAACATTGGTATAATTTGGATGGTGGAGGGTGATTATTTTGTAGCTTTGATAATCTGGCATATGATGAAAAACTTCAAACAACTAAGGAACACTGAAAATTCATAAGCAAGTTCAAAAAAGGCTGTAAAAAAATTATTCACAACGCTCAAGGCGTGTTATTACCGGCAGAATGGAGGGTAAACAAAGGTTGCTGTTTTTCTTTTTCTCTCAAACTGATGACACATGCATTGAAATGTGTGTGCAGTGTGTGTTTGTGTGTGGGGGGTGTTGGAATAAGGAGAGTTGAGTCAACAGTAGTGAATGAAGAGATATATTTCTGGTAATTCTTCCTTCACTGTTAGTTTTGTATAAGGAAAAGAATTAAAAGGAAGTAGACTCCAAAGCTGCTCAGTGATCAGTTATGACGTGTCGATGAAGAACCACTGACGCCGCAATAATGCGTATAAGAGAAACAATGGGCTGTTAACAGGAACATTCAAATTGAAATGTTGCTGCTATTATGAATATCTAAAAATATAAACATCCATTACTGAAACTGAGGAGAGTTTGTTAAAGATGAATGATGCAGTCGGGATAAGAATAACATAGCAGCTACGTTGTTGTGACATGTGTATCTATGTGAGTGTGTTTGCGACCAAGTATTTTACAAGAACTCTCTTTGAATACATCATTTGGTATTAGGACATTTACTTAGGTATCCTGAGATAATTATGACTCACGAAGAGACATCTAAAGAAGACGTGTCCCTCCTGCTATAAATTGTGCAAACAAAAGCATCAGTATGTGACATATCCTCCATTTCTTTGGTGGGTTTAAATAAGGGTATACAGCTTTCAATACATGCTACGGAGAAGACGACAAAACATTAAATCTCCTCAAAATCATCTTTCAATGGAAAACTCAAAAAAACATTTACAGTACCGATCATTTTTCATTTGTGTGTAAAGCTGAGAAGAGTACAAACACATACGCTAGTTTGCAAGATATACTTTGCACCGAATGACTTTCAGGGTCACTTAAAGCAACATGTTTCCATGGAAACCACACACATACCTCTGCCAAACAAACGGACAAATACTACACTTGCTATCATACCAAGTCAACTGAAAGTAGACCGGGTTGGGTCACCAAAGGATACGTACAAAAGAAAATCTTATCACCAATTCCCTGCACTTCCACAAATTTCCACTGGAATCCATTCAAAACGTTGTAAGTCGTCCATCACCATCTCTAGCTGGCAGAAATAAAACAGTCCAAAATTCCCTGATAAAAGACTCAAAAGGATGAAAACAATGGTAAGAGTCAGGGCATGAACACGGGCACAGGGCATACCTGGACAATAACTTGACTGGGGTGGCATGGGGGGATCAACGCCTTCACAAAAATGTTGAAAGCGAACAAGAAGGCTCGGAACACATCAGAGCAGGCCTGAAAAGAGGACGGGGAGTGATTGATGTGCAGCTCATAGAGATGAAGCCCAGTTAGATGCAGGTGATCCCTGGGCAGGAAGTGCAACAAACCCCTTGAGATCCCTTAGGACCACCTCCAGTGGTGTCCCGGAGAGGCCAGCGAAGAAAGGAAAAAGATCAGAACCCTGAGCCAGCGGTTTAAAGGGGGCAGGACTGACATCAAAGGAGGGAACAACTGATGGAGTTCAAAGTCAGCACTGAGGTTAAGGAACGTGTCAAAGTGGCAGGGAGAATCAAAATGGGGTGAGCCATCTTCTTCCTTGTGGGAATGGACCGGATATTACAGTGGCCAGCAGGGACAGGACAATAGCTGGAAGTCTAGAGGAGAGTGGAAGTGATTTGGCAGCTACAGCTGACTTGCCAATTGGCAAGTGTTGGTGGATGATGTTGAAAATACTTTGGTCTACCCTGATGACCTATTCTAGGCTACATTTAGCTTAAAATGGTTGAAATATGTAGCATTTCTGTTGTATTCAAACCAGTGAAAAGAAAAGGCCAGCGGAGTGGGAACCTGAGTTCTGAGCTCTGTTCAGGAATGTTTGTATATTAAAAAGGCCACTAGAGCTGGCATGCCTTTGGAAGGCCTAATGCTGGTCTAAAATAACTCATTGTGAACTGCCACTGCAATGTTTACACAGCAACCACTCCTCTGCTTCAGAACCTTCGCTCTTCTTTCTGTGGAAATGGTCGGGTTGTGATATTCCGCTTCCCTGTAAATGTGATAAACTGGAAGCTGATGAGACTTGTCTGAAGCACTGACAGATGAAGACAACAGCATCTTGTCTGAATGCTATCATATACTGTTACGGCCAAAAAATAGATGACTGCAGTAGTTTATAAAGATTTAATTTAACCTTTGTTTAACAACAAAAAAGTGTCTCACCAATGTTAAAATCTCAGTTACAAGAGCATCTTGGCCAGAATAGAAATATAGAAAAAACAACAAGATACCAAAATAATCTATCATCCCCATCTTTGACAACATCCACAAGTGACAACATCAGGGATCAAGTAGAGATTAGATGAATCAATCAAAACATCTGCAGCCAGATGTGCCTGATTCCAAGTCTATGAAATACAGAGAATCCCTGTCCATAAGTAAAATGGCCATGTGAACAGCGTGATGATTTCATTAAGCTCTGACAAAAGCTCAGATTGTTCACATCAGCTGGTCACATCAATACAAAAGCATAGGGATACCCCACATCATTAGCCTTTCATCTTGCTGCTATTTTCTATGAGATTCTTTCTGTATCTCCCGACCAATATATGTATGATTTCATCAGGCTCTTCCGCAGCAGCATTCTCAGCAGAGTTATCAGCCACCGCTGCCACCACTAGTGGCTTCATGTTGGATTTTTTTGTTGCAGTTGGGTCACAATTTCCTTCAAGAGACCGCGTGGCAAGGACTTTAAATGATCAGATATACGATAGGATATGAGACAATATGCTCTGCTGTCTCGTTAGGGAAATTTCCTGGTCAGTGTCGCTGCATATGTCAAAAGTAATTTTCTGCATTAGTAAATTGCTCACTTATTTCACATGTATTTCCTAACTGAAATATAGTAGATATTCTATTTTGTACTCTTTAAAACAGAGTAATATGTTTAAGTACTCATAATTAAGTCATAGTAACTGTAAAGTAAAATGCATGAGGTGTATATAAAAATTAATTAATATAATAAAGATTACAATAATATTACTGATATAATCAGTCTTGATACATAAATTTAATTTGTTACAATGACATAATGTATGCATGATCATGTGTGCAAGCATGTAAAACTACAGTGGTCCAATTGCAAGCAAAAATAGATGACTACATCCACACAACATGCATGCAGTCACTGTTTTGTGGGTGTGCAAGCATGCAAATGGAGAAAATGAAGCCTCCAGGTGTTTTTGATTAGAAGCCACCCTCCAGCCCACGACAACAGCTTTTATCAGCAACAAAGCTGATACAATTTTATATCCATGTCATTTTCAGCCCTGTTTTATATTCCCCATTTCAATTGTTGTCAAAGTTCGGATCCTCTTCCCCGTGTTAGCACAACTTCCCCAATAAACAACAGGCTTTCTATCTGCATCTGTTTTGACGGTATATTAGTGAATTGAGGCAGGGGCGTCTCTCATGTCCCTCGGCTAACACGCTGTGATAAGGGAACTACTAAGTACTGGATGTCTTTATGTGCAGACTGCGCATGTGGATTATTTACAGTCTTTGGGGTTTCCTGCTGCTTAAGCCAGCTCTGGGTGTCTCACAAATCCCAGCTCGGAGCAATGCCACACAGTCATGTCTGCCCTGTGTAGAAACCCTTATCGCACCTCTGAGAATGAAAAACTACATATTTTGGGTAGATCTCTTACTTTTATGCAATTTCACTGATGATCATACACAATACCAATAGGGCAAATCTCACTGCATATAAAGGAAATAGGTGTGGTAGAATCTCCTCAAGTGTGACAGACAAACAGCACTCATATGACATTTCATAAGTGACAAATACAAAAGGGAATGTGATGGATAGATCCAGAAAAAACAAGTTGATGTAGGTAAATGCTGAGGAGAAAAATGTTCATGGGGAATCATTGGCGTCTTCATCAGACGGTGAAAAATGGGCCGGCATTGTTTGCTCAGCCTTGTCAACAGAGGGAATACAGGAGTTCCACAAACGTCCAGCTCCTCTAGCCACCGCTGGCAAAGACCTTGAGCATGAAATGGTTTCAAGCAGATTGCTTTTAATTGCTAAAAGATGTGCAAGCAGGTGAAACTGGATCCCTGCGGCCACTCAGAGCAGGAATGAGATGTGCATCTATTTGTGTGTTCCTGCACTTCAGAGTGTGCGCGTGCACTTCTGAGTATTTACTCAGTGGTCTGCCTTTACTAATCAGGAAAGTGTGGCTCACACACAGCCAGCAACAACACGACTAATAGGTTATCTCTTAATGTAGCCCGGCTTCGAAGACACCGGGCCCTCTGGTCTGACTCTACGGCCCCGTGGGGCTTCCACGCCAACGGCCTAAAGGTTGAGGTTATCTGCTTGACTTTCTGACTCGTTGCACGTCTCACCTCATCCGACATTTATCATTTCTCATGTTACCCTTCCAACAACGGAGCCCTCTGCTCCTCAGTAATGGCCTGACCAAACCGGGCAGCAAGGCTTTTCTCTCTGCATCTCCTCTACATCATCTGCTTATAAGTTGAGCATCTTTCCAGGGTCAGGCCACACAAGAAGGCAAAGTTAGTTCATTTCATGAATTACAGCCGCTTCTTTAGCCAATGCCAATGACATCGGAAAAGCTGGAGCTAGGACTGGTTTTATGTTCACAATATAACACTGCCAGAGGGGTGTTGACTATGTAAACATACAGTAATGGAAATCACTTGCAATACTTGTCATTTTAATGAAAATGCATATATGTTTATGAAATACTTTTGGTGGGGAGGATTTTTAAACACGTGATCCGATAAGCAGTGAGGATCATGTCTATTTACATTAGTTGCAATTTTTTTTCCCTTTCTCTTTTCCTCGGTAATACAGACGTTTATCTGCAATGCAAAGCAGGAAAAGTCTGGTTTCCCACTAAGTATATAATTAATGCCATTTCCAAAAAGCCACTCCACATGGAAAACAGGCCCTGATGTTCAAACCTTGCGTATTACAGAGCCCTTGCAACAACACTCTCCAGTCTGTGTTTAGATTTCCAAACTAATTCATGTAGAATACATAAATAAATCAACGGTTTATACCCACTTTAAACCATTAGATTCCCTTCATTCACTGCACTTTCCAACTAATCTATTAATATTTATGACAAAACTAAACATTTCAAATATCCACGTTTAAACAATAAAGGAGTGGGTGCACTCACATAAGACAAAATCTGACTTCAAGACCTCAATCTGTTTGTCCAACACTTCCCACAGTAGACACCCTCCACTCTACCCATAACAGGTAATGCTTTGGCCTGACAAATGTTTTGGGGAGAAAAAAAATGACTAAGAAAAACAAGAGGAAAGGCAAAGTTATTAACTGTGAGTGCAGACGGAGAAGAGAGGGCTGTGAAACAGGACTGATGATGGTGGGAGTGGAGTGAGAAGAGATGGGAAGACAGATGGAGGGAGAGAACAAGAGTGTGAGGGAGAAGAGAGAGGTAAAAGAGGGATGGAAAGAGGGGGGGGATATGGAAGAGGGAGGCAGAGGTTGTAGGAGGCGCAGAAGGGAGGGTAAACAACACCACATCTAGGCGGTGCGGGCGCTTGGAGCCTGGTACAGAGGGCTGAACCCCCCCCCCCTGCCTCTACCGCCAACCCAGCGAGGTCAACGCAGCTATGTGGTCCTGACAGCTTCCGTTTGCTGTGTGCTCGGCGTTTGTTTGGATTCCCCAGCCTTGCTTAGCCAGCAGCTTAACAACAGATGGCTGAAGAAGGCCTCTATTCAGAGTGGTCTGGATCTGAAAATCACACCAAGGAAAGCACACAAAACTGCAGACAAAACACACAGACTCATCTCCAGCACACACATGCAAATGACATGGATTGCCAGAGTTGCACATGCTGCAAAGGGGAGAGGCGCAAATAAGGTTTTGCTTGCTGTAAACACTCAAACTTCACTTGCCCTCATTAATGCATGCAAAACCCGTGGGGACACACGAGACAAGGTACAAGTGAGCAGTCAGAGCACATGCACAACGTTGTCTGATTATGCCAACAGCTTCCTACAGCGATTCACTAACTGAGTGAAAGCATTTCCGTGTGCTGCCATTATTAAATGAATACAGTGTTTATTACAGCTTTAGTGTGGTGTAAACTCATAAACACCCTCCCAGAGTACAAGAGGAGCTGTCATTTAAATATTGTTTCTCTCATGAGTCGCTCTTCCACCTCAATTATGCCTTTCAACTTCATAAGCTCAGTATGATGAAGTGGCAGTAAAAATCATTCACATTAATACTCCATTGTGCATCTGCTGCTAAAGGTAATTAAAGAAGTAAATGACTCATAAGAATAGACATATTAGCCACAAAATGAAAGGCAACTGGGCTGCCTCATGAAAATATGTACCATTAAGATACTGCATTTTCATATTGAGGTAATCAGCTCCACTAGCCTGATGCTGATTTAATCCACTCCAGTGGAAAGTCTATCAGCGCACAGCCGCGTGTCAGTCTCTCTTATATCTCCCCGCCAAGAGCCGAGCATTCTACTTTAGCGTTGCCTGTGAATGGCTCTACTAAAGCAGAGAGGTCACACACAGGCAAATCAGTTGGAGGAACAGTCAATGCTGGGGTGTCATTTAGAGGCAGATGGAGAGAAGGAAAGAGGCATGAGAGTGAAAGGAGGATAAAATGATCTAAAAGAGTAAAAAAAACAAAACAATCTGGGAACAATGCAGCGGGCAGATCTCAGCAGCCCCTCTCTCCCTGACCTTATCTTTTCGCTCTGAGCGTATGATGCCCCAGGATGCCCACCAGTGAATACAGTGATAAAATCCGTCAAGTTGATAAAGTGGGAGGAAAAGAGCAAAGGCATGCCAACTGTGCCGGGTGCTTAGAGGGTCTGTTAGAAAACACGCGCTCCCCCGATTGCATCTTCGTTAGAAGTGTTGCATCACTTGTGCTGTGCTTGGGAAAATAGGGCCTTCAAAAAGCCCAGTGTGAGACCTAGAATACTGTGAGCACATTTTAGCATGCGTGAATGATATTGTTTAGAATGGGAAGATCTGTCTGCCCTGGTCTCATAGATGGAGGACTCAACATTATTGATACACTCGAGACAACCAGGATATGACCAGTAAAACCCCTAATCTTCCTATTTAGTTGTGGTGAATATAGATGAATGCAGTCCACACATAGCTACAGAAAAGTGCTCCAGGAGAGTGATCGGGCAGTTGCCACCAGGGGTTAAAGTGGGATTTAGCAGCAGGGGGAACCTTAAATTCCGGTGTAGCAGTAAGAGCCAGACTAGGTCCAGAGAAAATATGTAATTTAATAAGGCCATATTTAAGCTGAGATTTATTTTGTTTGCCTGTGATGTCTACATATGGGGACACAAAAATCTCACAACGTTTATATTCAATCTCATCCCAGTATTTTCAGCGCTATGACTTTATGGAGGACCGAAACCAGAGCCGATGCATTAGCTGACAGCAGATTCGTGATGTGACAATATGGTGATAAAATGACAAAATGTTGAGTATTTTTGTCTTGGACAGATAAAACAGACTTTAATATATGTGATAATAAACTATGCACAATATGTCAATATAATCATAGTCCATATGTTCAAATTAATTATCAATAGTGCACTTCCATGAAAGTTAAATTCAAGTCAAGTTCAATTCAGCATCATTTCCAGACCTCTTATGAAGTGGAGGACCAGCTCAACATATACAAACTTTGTGCTGTGGTGTCAGAGGATGATGAAAAAGCCTTTGGATCGTTAAAATCTCTAAATAACAGTTAGTGCTGTAACCTGAAGCTCCGAGGTTTAGACTCGCCCCTTACCAAACGTTAAGAGATGACAGAAATATTATGCCATCATAGGAGTTTATGCTGGTTTCTCCTAGGTGAGCCAGATTCCTGAATAGGCTGGCCTTCCTCCTGGGCCGCGGG
Source organism: Lophius piscatorius (assembly GCA_009660295.1). Taxonomy (NCBI): domain Eukaryota; kingdom Metazoa; phylum Chordata; class Actinopteri; order Lophiiformes; family Lophiidae; genus Lophius; species Lophius piscatorius. Next base: position 184,834 of record VRLP01000667.1, on the reverse strand, counting down.
ATGATGTTACTCTGATTTGTTTGTAGGAGTATCTTAATGGCACCCACTTGAGGAAGTTACAGGCTGCTACTGTGTACGAAAAATGAATGAATGCCATCAGAGATCGTAACAGCCTTCTTTATCCCCTTGTTGCCAAAATTGTAAAGCCTCACAGTGTTTCTTGCCTGAACCACTGTCCTGTGTTTTCAGCTGATTAACTCAGTACTGATGAAAAAGTAACTCATCCAGATGAATCATCCCACTGATCAGGAAAACAGGCAGCCATCGTCACACTGCTCAAAGCAAGAGTTGTCTCAGAGATGGATTAGAAATTACATCAGGCCAAAGAGCAGATGAATTTCCTGCCAAAATATGATGATTTCCTTAAGATGATACACTTTAATCTCAATTCTGTGAGAAAAATTTCTGTTTTCTGTATCTTTCATTCAACAAACACAGTATAGCGTTTGAAGGCGAGGCTCTCTTAGGTTTTCGATTGAACATCTTCTCCCACTGATGCTCAATGCCTTGAACTGTCCTGACCTGATACCAAACACATCATGAGCTACTGAAAGAGAATTCCCTGTGTGTGTGTGTGTGTGTGTGTGTTTGTTTGCGTGTGTGTGTGTGTGTTTGAGTGTGTGTGAGTGGAGCAAGAGTCCCTCTGAAGGAGAGAATTTTCTATAAATCACAGGCCAGTCCAATTGGCTATGGATTGAGTTGCAGCGGAGAGGGACAGCTCCCTGGGAATAGCAGTGTCTCTGTTGAAGTCATTCCAAGTTGAGTAATCTGATCCTATGCTGCCAGGAATAAAGGAAGGGAAGAGAAAAAGAGGGAAAAAAATCAGATTGCTCTGGCCATAAAGAGGAGTAATCTCCGGCAGGGTCAGACATATCACCTGTCACACCAGACGGTAATGTATTATAGTCTCACAGGCAGATGATGTGACACTTGAATGGGCCTCACTTTTTGATAGTCTGAGAGCTGCTCTTTTTGGATATTATTTAGACTTTTCTTGACATGGTCAGAGGAAGTTAAGGGTGTATGGGAACACAAAGGTTCGGCACTTCAGATGTCGAGAAATATGCAAAACATCTGGTAGCGGTTCTTTTGGTGACAGGTGAATTTTAGTATAAAGGCATATTTATAAGTCAAAATTCCTACGCCCATAAACAGTACGTTTGAGCGAGACGATGGAAATCCAGACGCCTCTTTTTAAGCCTGACTCAAAATGTAATCAAATGGGAAGTTGGGGTCCATAGCTGAATGAAACACTGAAGATTTATATGATACGTATTCGTAGGTAACGTTCACATAACTCGTATTTATTTAATTTTTTAAATAAATTACAGCATGGATTAGATTCAAGTTTGTTAATACGGTGTAACAACATGGTGAGGATTGTTTGTATTTAGGGTCTTTGTGAAGGAAAGAGATTCAGTTAGTAGATCCAGTAATACTGTTAAATATCATACTCCATCATAAATATCAGTTAAATATCACTCCATACGACCAATTCACATTTAATCTGGAAAATGAACCCATCGATGCTGACAACACAGCTGCTACGATTTGCAGCAGAGTAGTCATGTCTCATCTAAGTAAGTTAAGTCATTAATGAACCTCACGATCACACGCCAATGGACACAACTTTATGGAGAACAGCATTTGCAGTAGGCCAATTAGTGACGAAACAATGAGTACGACTTTAGAGCATTTAAACCAAGATGATGAAATAAGGCCTTAGGAAGTGATGGTAACACCACCAGCACCATTGAAACCCTCACAGCAGCAGAGGAACCTTTGGTCATCTGGGATTAGATTGAACTATAACATTCAGAGTTTGTAATTCTCACTTACAAATCCTCCTTCATTTGAGTGTTTATGGACAAACAAGCCAAGAAAAAAGTCCCCTAAGCATAAGCACTCCACTCCACTCCACACCACCTTAAACTTAATTAACATGCAAAGTGCAGTGTGGTGACAGAATCAGCTGCCCGCAATCTGCTTGAGCCACCTTCAGCTTGGGATGCTGGGACCTGCAGACTGTAGGCTTCAATAAATGTAACAGGAGAATATGATCACAACTCAAATTTAATTGTGCATTTCATTTGAAAGGTTTATATAAACAAATGACGGAAATATTAACCATAAATAACAAAGTGAAGGTTTGAAAAAGCTGAAAGCAATTTAAAATAAAGCAATTGGGTGAATAATTTGCCCAGATGTTGAATTTTCATTGATGACTGAACATCGCATATATACAATAAATCACCACCCCCCTGTTTTTCAGAGAGAGAGGTACTTAGTAGCGGCTTGCGTGAATAAGAGGAAAAAGTAAAATGCAGGTGGCAGAAGTAGCCCAAACAACAAGCACTGCAGGAACCAAGGGCATGTGGGCTATAGAGCTGCTGGGGTGGTGGGCGGGGGAATGACAGACTGCTGTTCAACTCCATTAGCTGCTATGTGAGAGGGGTGCATCTAGCAGCACACGACCTGTGAAGAATCTTAGATCTGCTCTATCTTGAAATGGGGATTGCCGCATTAATTCTAGGAAACTGTAATCTCTCAAGCAAATCAAATTACTCTCATTAAGCGCAAGAAGAAAACTGCCTCTGTAATAAGTGTGTATAAAAAGTATTTATTACCAATAATCACCTCTTTAATATGAGCTAGCTTGCAATGGCTCTTTATTTTTGCTGATTATGTTTAAAAATGGGGAAACAAGGAAGGGCACAAGCTCACAGGCCCGTATACATGGCATCCACACACACATACAGAGGCCTGCAAACACACACACACTGATACACACCTCATGGAGTTTATGAGAGTGGTTGATACAGTGATTAAAGGGGAGGGTAGAGGGATACAGTGCTTGAGGGCCTTGGAGAGGACGTGCCTCACCTAGTCATAAAAACACACCTCTGTCTTTAAGCCGGCACCAGAATCACTCTCAGTGGGTTCACTTGGAGGTGAATCTGTACAGAATTTACATGCAAAGTAGCACATGTCATCGCCCCAGAAAGTGAGCTTGCACAAGTAGTGTTGCTCTCAAACCTGGCACACGTGGACTGTCCACTACATATCTGCAGCAGTCAGTGGGGGTGGCGGTCCGACCCCGGGCACCTAGCCTCTGAACGTTGCTATTTCAGAAATACTCACAGCAGCGGCGGACTTTTATTTTCACTTTTTTCATCTGCATAATGTGTGTAGCCACAAGATTAACTATTCAACAAAACAGTTAAGAGTGAGTTGCAGTTCTGCATGGATGGCTTCTAAACAGTAAAGTAATATAAAATGGTGTATGATGACTGGGAAGATACAGTTTTTGTTCTTATTCCAGGATATGACAACTTCTCCGAACAAAATGCTGTCAACTATAATTGGCCTGCTCGTAAGTGGAAGAGAAGGAGATTTGCGCCAACTCGGTTCTTTGTTCACAGAACCAATTAATTACCTCTGGAAAAAAAGTTAAGAAAAACACATCAAAACGGGCGATAAAAACAATTTGCCTCTACAAAATCAATTAGGACTATGGGTCAGTGGGTCATTCATTTACTGGATCAGCATAATTACCTGTTTTTCTTCCCCTCATTTACTTCTTTATTCTTCTGGGACACAGATGTCCCCGCAAACCAAAAGAGCACAGTTTTTGTGATTATTCAAATTAAACACCGATTCCTTAGAGAAATCGTCTGTCAAACGACAACACCGCAGAACTAACGTGCTCCAAAAACAAACTCCCCTGCAGCCAAAGGAGGGGAGTTCTGCGAGATGACGGCCTACATACTGTAAATTTCAGCTCGACTTTCCCAATCAAGTCGTAAATACTTAAAAAGGCTTCTGAATCAAATGAAAAATCAGAAATTGATCTAGTGGAATATGAATTATGACGAGAATATGTTCATGCCTGCACCTACAGTATGCCTTCATCTGATATGAGTGCTTGGCAAGAGGACAGGTTAGGGCAATGCTGTTGCCCCGCAGCTACAAATCACTGCTGGTCCTTTGACTGTCTATCAAAGCGTCTGCATCCATTCCCGTCTGTCCTGTCAGCGATGATTCATAGTGGGAATAAATCGGAGGTGAGACAAAGAGACGGAGGATCATGGCCGACTACAGATGTTTTTCCTTTTTTGAAGAAAGTGGTTAAGAAATCTATAAACTGTGTTGTTCCAGTATAAAGTAGAAGGTGCTGCTCTTATTGAAGACAGCGGCACTTAACATGTGCAACACATAAAAGCAGAGTCAGTTAGTCCGCCTGCAGAATATCACATTAACACTTTGTAAACATCCACTCATAAAGATAATTATTTTGATTGCAAGATTCTGGTGAGACTTTCTTCTCCCCCCATCTCAACATCTGGTTAAAATATGGGGCAAGTGCTGCCTTCCTGGCTCCCAATCAGGTTGCTAAAATAGAGTGCACACACACGCACACACACACACGCCCCAATATAGAGTGGTGGCAACTTTCATTCTACCCCCCCGCTTTGAGTTTTTTTACTTGGTGGTGAGTCGGCAGAAACACAGGATCTGTGGCTCCCCACAACGCACCTGCCAGGAAGTGATCCTTTTCTCTGCAGCCAAAGAGGCTGCTGGGATATGCCAGTACATGCAGCTGCAGCATGATCATTTAGCTTCATGATTCTATAGGCAGAGCAATAAAGAGGTAGTAAGGCACACATATTCCTAACAAAAAAAAAGAAAAAGAAGCATTCAGGAAAATGTTCTTATTTCCAAAAACCCACTAAAGTCATATTTTGCATTTCTTTGTGCTCCTGGTTGTGTTGCAGCTGGAAAGATGAGGAGAGGCCTCAAGAGCACCACACAGCAGAGGAGACTGTGATAATTGACAAGATGCTGCTACCGCTGAGGCCCCTGCCCCCTCACCTCCAAATCCCAGCGGTGCCGGATTTCAATTTAACACAGGACTTGACCAGATTTCACTCATTGCACGACTAAGGCACATCTTTGACACTTTTACATTAGAGGCACAGCTCTCTACTGATTAAAAGCTGTCCCTTTGCCTCCCCTTTTCTCCCGCTCTATGGCAAGAGGTAACGTTCGCAAGGTGTCCATTTCCTGCCCCCTCCACGCTTCCCTCCAAATCAACCACAAATAACTCACAGCCTCCTGTGCCTATCTTGATTTCACGGCAAATGATAAGGACACCATTTATTGTTTTCATTGAGCTTGAGTGCTGAGACAGAGAGCGCGAAATTACTCTCACTTCCAGATAAATATGCCACAAATCACTAATTCAATCCGTCCTCTGTGCCACGGATGTTTGGAAGAGAGGACAATATCAAAAGAACTGGCTGGGAAACCGGAGTCTGCTGGCGCGATACCAGCTAGGGACAACATCAAATTGAGAGGAAAAACCAATTGAAACTTGAGTCAGAATCCCCTCTGGAGAGACAGAGAGCTGCAATAATATGTTTAAGTACTGAATATGGAATGTGCATCCTCTACAGCTGTGATAGAACTGGATATGGAAGAGAATGGACTAAATATATATCAGGCTTTGGGCTCTTAGGCGTTTATGACACATAGAAGAGCTGAAAATGAATTGACGAGATGCAGAGCCGCGCTGCCCCCTGTAGTGACGGTGTGGCAGCGAGGAGCTGAGGAGTGGAGAGTATTTACTGATGTGGTTATCTTGTCCTGTGACAGGCAGGACCACTCAATCAGCCAATGATGGCAGGGCTCGGGCGAGCATTACACGCACATCCCTGTTCTTCAGGGGAGGAGGCATCGGCCGAGTCAAATCTGATCAACAAATGCGGTTCCCCTGTGCAACAGATAACCGAGATGGAAATGATATTACGTGGAGGAGAGCAAAGTGATGGAGACAGCACGAGGAGAAACAGAGAAGGGCATAAAGAGAGAGAGAGAGAGAGAGAGAAAGAGGGAGAGAGAGAGTGTGAGGAGACAAGAGTGAGCGCTGAAGGTGGAACCTTCCCCTAAGGATGGGGTTCTTAAAGGCAAAGCCTCTCCACTGGAGAGCGAGGAGATAACACACTGGTGTATTTTAATAAGAACCACGTGTCTCGCAGCTCTCCCTTCACCAGATCAAAGAGCCGAGCATTTATATGCTGGAGACGCTCTCACATTAATTATCAAAAACTTGAATTAAAAATAAAAGCTTGTCTGTCCAGTAGAGTTACATACCAATTAAAAACACAATCCTGGCAGAGTCCGACTGACATTTCTAATCATCCCTTTAAAAAAAATACTGACATGTATATGTTATTAAAAGGTTAGAGAAATTTGCATTTACCAATGAGGAAAAATAAATAGTGTTGAGTGTGCAGATAAGAGCTGGATAATTAGGAGTAGGCATTGCAGTGGTGGAAAGCATTTGAAGAACAAACCTGGACGAGTCTGCTTCTTTCTCTGTTGCCCTACAGATATTTTACATTATTCACTCCAAAATACAATCTTTCTGATTCTAACTTTTCTTTTGCATGTTAATGTTTAATAGGAGCCTTTGGCTATCTGTGGGCACAATTATTAGATATCCGCAGAGAGGAATTGAAAAATTAATCATACTCTCAGTTTTGTACTTCTCTGGTCCTTTGGAAATGGCTCTAAGAGCTGTGTTTTCTTCACCATCACAGGCTCCGTCTAAACACAATCCATCCACAGCAGACACCAGCCCATTGTCTGTCAAAAGGAGACCATCGCATCGATGCGGTGATCAATTGAGTATTTTGAATATTGATTTGTAATAATTAAGGATTTACCAATTTTTCTATCCCAATATGTATTTATAATGATACAAATTATTAGTAAGCAGACGTGCCAATAACTGATTTGCAAGACCGTCATCTATTGCCCCATCTCCATTTACTTTTATCCTTTTATAGTTTTTCCTCACATTGTGACTTCAAAGGCCATTTCAGTAACACTTATTATAAATTGTTTGATCTCCACTGTGTCATGCCCTTGCTCAGATGAAGGCACAATAGCCGAAACGTGATGGATTTAAGAATATAAGAAAAAAAAAGAGTTGAACTTGAACACAAGTTTTGACGACCGTAAGTGGAAAATAATAATAATAATAATATAATAATAAATAATAATTAAAAATATGTAATTTGAAAAATACATCAATGAGAAGAAAATAATTTCATGTTTAATTTTAGTTGTAAGTTTGATCCATCTGCCAGAATGTGTGAGGAGTTTATCATCTGAATTGCAGCAAACCACTAGGGGGCATTCAAAATGTTTGATTGAGTACATTTTGAGTGACTTTTTCTTATTGAAAAATGTGTGCAACTTGACTGAACCTTTTTTAGTTTAGTTTTAGTTTAAAAATATGGACCACTGGCAGCATGTATATGTTAAAGAGTAAAAGGATCGAGGATGGAGCCCTGTGGGATACCTCAGCAGTCACAAAAGAGGAGGCATGAACCATGGATCTTACAAAAGTCATTTTCAAGAAGTAGAATTTCTGCTAAGTATGAGGACCTACTAAACAGAATTATGTAGCTTGACACAACCCATAAAAAGTCTAATAAAGGTCAAATAGTTTCATCAAGAACATGCTTTACCAAAGGTTGAGCTGATCTAATCAAAACTGACAATCTTCCATGAAATAAAAAATAATTTAATTTAATAATTTTATATGACTCATTTTTGTATCTTTTTGTCATTTTACGGTATATTTAGAATGTCTAAGACGTACAATTAATACATTTAATAAAATAATATTTCCATGTCTTCCCCTTACTTTGTGAGGGCATTAAAGGGTTATTTCTTCCACCACAGATCCTTCGTGTTAACACGATAACTGAAAAAACTAATTCATGGAAGAACTGGATTGATTTTGGGAAAGGTCAGCTTCATATTTCTGCCACTAGGGTGAGATTTACCTCCAAAGTCTCACATATTTTATTTACTTGAGGAAATCAATCTCATAAACATCATATATTACTGTAGTAGTTCTTAGTAGTAGTATTTTACTAACTAGGGTTAGCTTGTTTATGAAAAATACTGTTTTTCAAACATAACGTCACTAGCCATTGGTACGATTCAGTCCAAATTTACCACAAATAAACCACCTCAAGGAGATCTGACTTGTTTGTCTTATTTTACAGAAATAGTTCATTTTTCACTCACTAGGGGGAGCTTTGTTTTTGCGAAAAACACAGTTTTTGGACAGTTCCTAACAAAATGTCTGATTATGTTCAAATTGGCTCATGTGAATCTAAAAACAGTTTTTCGTCCGTAACTTCCAAACCATAAGTCCAATTGTTTCTAAACTAAGCACATATGAAATGACAAAAGTGAATCTGTCTTGTTATTGAATTATTATTATGTTATAATTATAATTATAATTATAATTCAACTCTTTACTGTATTAATCTTCATAACTGAGTCACTATGGGACGTTATCTTAGAGCATATTTCTGAATTCCTAGAAATAGGTTGAGTCATTATGGACTGTTTGAGACTATTAATCAGTGACATTTAATTTAGGAGTTCAATCAGGGGGAACAACCCAGGAGGTTGGGGGCTTTCCGGGGATATACCCTTGTTGTTGCTTACGACAGCATAGGCGTAGTTTTTCAATGTTATGTCAACCATCTTTATATATCTCAATGAATATAACAATGCACAGCAGGGTACAATTTGCTCTGTATACTGTGGAGTGTAATTCAGAATAACTACAGTATTGCAGTTTTCTATCATTTATACAACATTTTAGAGGTAAATATTGCACTTTTTACTCTACTAGATTTATTCCATACTAACTTTGCAGATTATTTTGCTGTAGTGGTGATTATAGAGTCAGCCTGACACAGGAGCAGCGAGTATGGGTTTAATTATCTAAAATATTATGCTGAGTATGATAGAGGGGATTCATCTGACAGAGCGTTAATGGGTGTAGACGGTGGGGAATATACTGAATGTTTTTTGGCCTTGAGCACATATTGTTATTTCACACATTAACGCACTTTTACATATACTGAAGTGACATATGCTGCGTATTCACCGCCGACGGTTGCAAATACTATATTGTTCAGACCAGGTTTCTTACGCAGTTTCACATCAATACAACTCAATTACCGATGTGTGGGTCCTGTAGCTTTTCAATAAGGCTTGTTTTGGAAATACATGATAATATCATGTACAGGAATACATAATATACAACCTACTAATATGAAGACACATCAACAGTAAGTTAAAGTTGATAGATGGATTTATTCGAAGAAGTAATTTGAGCCTTCATTTGTAAGGCATATGTATTTGAATATATTATGCAGAGATTTGGTCATTAAATCTAGAACGCGGACATGTGTGGATCAAAAATGTACAATATATAAAAGTAGAAAAAGAGGCGACTACATTCGAAGTGCCAAAAATGAGGCGGTCTGCTATTTGACATGGAACAGTAGCAGCTAAATCAAATTTAAATGGGGACTAACGTGAAACAGTGGATCTTGTCTTGGACTAGTTGTGAGCACATAGTTGTTACTAAATTGCTGCCAGAGGTAAAAATTTAGAACTGGCACAGAAACATGTGCTGCCTTGGATTCCAGTCCAAGCCAATGTTTACTTTTGTTTCTGCAGATATCATGGTTATATTGGTGTTAGATATTAACGTCAGCTGCATCTGAGACACATTAATGAGCGAGCTTTAGAACAAGGCAAGTGATGGATTTCCATCTGCCTCCCACTACACTCGTGTTGGACTTTCTCAATTTCCTTTATCATGCTTCAATCCCAACCCCCCAGCCCACCCCATCCCACCCAAAGACATATACAAAGACATGCACACAGAGACCCGAGACAGAACGCCATCCTCTCTAAACAACTCTTTCTCTAACATCTGCCCAGAAGCAGCACTGCTGCCTTTTGTCCACTCACTCTCTCCTAGGGCATGTCATCCAACTCTAATCAAGCAGAAAATGGTCATAAATATTTCTTTCTGCTAGATTTCACATTCACATTTCACGCAGGGACATTATATCCCCCCCCCCCCCCCCCCCCCCCCCCCCCCCCCCCCCCCCCCCCCCCCCCCCTACCTCCAGGGAGTACCTAATGCAAAAAACAGTTACTTATATTCAAGGCTCATGTTCCTTCAGTCAAAGGCAGAACATATTCCTTGTTTGCAGTGGGAAAAATACAAGAAAAAAGGGAGGAGAGGAGAAAAAAGAGAAGGGGGGTTGACATAAAGGACCATCTTATTTTCTGTGCCATTTACTGGCTAGTACTTTCACAGCCATCCCATTACATCATGTCAAAGATTGTAAACAAGCAAATAACAACAGCACATCAGAGACCACAGCGAGGGCGCAGCACACAGTGTCTGGAGTTCTCCCTACCACCAACTGGGGAGGAGAAAAAAACATTTGTTTTTACTGTCCATTTAAATAATATATATCTTTTTTTTTTCGCACAGAGAAATGGGTTCCTAGTGGATATATATGAACGGTTGTCTCTGGCCTGGGTGTGTATTTATGGCATATGCCATTCACAGGATGCGGAGGTGCCATCACTTTTATTTATGAGCAGCCTTCCCATCATGGGACATCATTCTCTAAATTGTATACAGCTATTCACCAGTGAATGTCAACCTGTGCCATTTTTCTTTCAAATAGGGGCCATGTTACTGCTGAACATGCAGCTGGGTTGTTATTAATCACTGATACATACTTTGATGGGTGAATGCATGTCAAATAATCAAATTTACTCTAAAAGACCTATACATGGTGTGGCTGTCCATTCATATTGACTTCAACAAAGCCTCATTTGATCATCACCAGCAGTATGTTATCATTTTCCTCCCTGAGGTGTCAATGTTACTCTGTATTAAAGGAAATGGGGCATTTGGTGTATACTGGTGCCATGATAATCAGAATTGAATGCAGTGCAATGACATGTCGTTTCATTACTGTTACATAGGGGCATAGGATTTAATTCTTTATTAGATTATTATTTTATTAGTCAAAGTAAATGTAGTTCCTCCCATACCAAAATGTTACTAGTGACCTGATTGCGGACCAACATATCACAGTTTGCAATGACTGGTACTGCACAGACTAAAACTATAATTGGCCCATGTAACAGTTCTTTATATTCGTTCTTGTTACTGACATAGACCAAAGGAAGATCGTAGTTACAGGCTTTTCCTCAGCATTAACAATCTGTTGACAGGATTTGACTAAAACAAATGAAATGGGAGTTAGGAGAGTTGTCGACTGCCTACTAGTTTGGATTTGAGACACAGTGGGCACGATCGTCTCTGGATGCTCTGGGGAATAATATACGTATATACTCTGCATGCTAACTAACAGCAGCAGGTGGCAGGCAGGCATTTTTGGTAGCATCACATTGATCTCCTAAGAACCTCAGCACTCCCTCCTCAGTCATCCAGCCAGGCCAGGGCTTGCAGGCTGACACCCAGAATGAACACTGATGTCTATTGCTGCTATTGTGTCAAGAAATTATGAATAAAATATAAAAGCCAGGCTCACTACAGGATTCTCACATTAGCCTGGCTGTGTAGGCAATGCCCTCTATGAATTCATGTATATAAGCAAAAGTGCACATGCTTGCATGTGTCATGCACTCACATGCACACATGTTTACCTAACACGCATGCACACAAACAGCAACACAGTCTCCCCAGATTGCATCCCAAAAGATGCCAGAAAACTGCAACAAGCATTTGGGCGTAATGAAACAAATATGTGTTTTAAGAGACAACAGTCCCCATCTCAATTTCAATAGCTCATTTAACCCTTATCTGCCCAAATCCTTGGGGTCCATTCTATGTTAATTGGATCTACATTGCACTAGCATTGGGGGTGTTAACAAGCACAGTCTATGAATATTAATTACCCTGAAGTTTTCTGCACAGGAAAGACTTCACTGATACATATTAATTCTATGAAGTTTTTAAAGTAGTGCTCTCATTAAAAATGAATAGGCCCTGCGCTTGAATGTTTTCCCAAGAGGAATTATGCATCCTTAAGTCTATCCCTAATAAATTGGGTCAGATTGGCTATCCTTTAAGAATAACTTCTCCTTAAAATGGCATCATTATTCAACTCCATGTAAACATTCATTTGGTGGAAGAAAAGGTTTTATGGAAACAGTGTTTTTGACAATGGCTATTAAAGGCAGTCATGTCTGAGCGTGTACTTTCTCAACCACATGGTCTCCTGAGGCCCTGTTAAAACGGTTACTTATTTACAACACTAAACACACAAGTTGTTCAGCTAAACAGCGCAAAATTACCCTCTGTGCCTATGTGTGTGTGCATAGGTGATTATTTGTGTGTGGGTCTTGATGTGGGGCGTTCAGAGGCAGTTGTTGGCACTACTTTAAATAAAACATTGCGGATGCATTAGTACTCTGGCTAGCCGAGGCCTTTCTCTCTAAGCCATTTAATACTGAACTGAAGTAGATGTCTTTCCCCGTCTGCCTCCAGCCAGCTGCTTCAGACACCTGCTCAAAGTTTAGAGTTGCCCACTTCAGCACAAACACGCAAATCGTGGCCATCAAAGAAGATCCGGGCGCTGCACAATGAGAACCACTCCACTCTTTCTAATGATACCAGCATACTCTTGCATCATTTACGTGGGAGGCATTTGGACGTGCACACGTCATTGAGAGTTTTCCTCATACACACACTTTCACCACAGGGTCAAAAAGTATATTAAGCTTAAACCCAGAGGATGCAGAATCAATTTTTCCTACACAGGACATAAAATCAGATTAATATTACCCCTTTTTCATCCAAGGCAGTTCCAGGGATGCTTCAGAGCCACTGCGAAATTTGGTACCAAGCTTATGGATGCTGACGAAAAGAATGAATGCCCCCCAGTATTAATTTATGCAGTGCAGCCATGATCCATGCAATACAAGAAGTAATACTGTTGAAATGACAAATAAAAAAACTTTCTCCATAACACTGTGTTATGACACAAATGTCAAATGTTTTCAGGGATACATTATGACAATCTCCTCTACCGTCACAATTTTTCTCGTTGTAAAATGTGTGACTCTATTTCATCTTGGTGATGCATCAATACAAAGTCATACTGCAGCTTAAGAAATGTGCGGTGCAACGGCTTCATGGACGGGATAGTTTTAGACTGATCTGACCGTGTAACTTTTGGCATTTTAAGGAAAAAAAAGAAACAACAGCAAGATTTAAACAAAGCTAGTCTCTGATGTGATAATAATTCTAATGCTTTGTTCATTCACTGATTTATCTCATCTGCTCGCAGGTCTTAAGGTGCGGTGTTAAAATCTCTTGTGTAATGTCACTTGAATCAGAGTCAGTTGGGGATTTTTGAAAATGAAAAACGTCTGAGGGTGTGGAGTTAGAAATTAGTGGGCCTGCCGGAACTCTGTAGCTCCACCTCCTTCTGCTAATGAAGGAACAACATTTTGACATGGAGGAGGAGAGTGTGGAATAAAAAATAGGAGACGTGGATGTTTTTATGATTAAGAATGATCTTAAAACCAGGTGGAGATTATCATTTCACTTTAGAAAATGTATGAATAACTTCACTCAAATGCATGTCAAAACACTTTGTTTGTTTTCCCTAAGCTGGAATGTAACACGCACTAAGAGGTGGGATGAAAAGTGTTTGGGCCGTTTTTGTGAGTTTGTGAGTGTGTGTGTGTCCATTCTGATTACCAAAATGTCAAACAAGTCTTGTGATCCTCCACCTGCTGCCCACATAAGTCTGGTGTGTAAACAGGATGTGGACCAGAGCCACAGTCAAGTATTCTAAACTATGCCCTCAGCACACATGCAACCTGTGCTTCGGTTGGGGAGTGGCATCTGAAGGTAGACTCAACAAAATGGATAAGTTTATAGAATTGCTGTCTTGGATGGCATCCATTAGACGAATGTGGACAAAACCTGAGTGACAAAGGATTTGAAAAATTGCGTCCCCTGTTTCTCACATTGACTGTGTTTTTCTACTTTCTTATTTATTTTCCCCATTTTTTTTTTTGACAAAGCAGCGCATCACTGTACAATTTTCACCTCCATCTGTGTGATTATTAATCAGATCACACATCAATTGCCTGAACCAGCAAAGAAATTCCGCCTGTAATAAAACTGTCATGTGCTGTGGTATAAAGACAGATGTTGCCAGTTGTGCGATAACATAATTAAACTGTTCTGTGAGGGATTCCATAAAATTATTCAAATTGGAAGAGCACTATCATTTTACCAATAAAGCAATTTAGGGCAATATGCAGTGTCATAACACTGATGTTATCCTCTCCGCCAGATTTTCCAATAAGTTGGAGACTCGGCTTGGCCTCCTGTGGAAATATGAACAGCATACATGAAGAAACCTGAGCGAGTTGGGGGAAATAGAGGAGGGTGCACAACAGCGCTGTGTGGATTTGCATCTTCTCAGTGTGCGCCCCTCTGTGGATGTGCTTGCAGTAACTGAATTTTTGTATAAGTTACATGACACGGCTCATGGTTATAGTAGATATTCAGTGGTGTGATGCACCACAGCTATTGGTTAAAAAAAACACCTAGGGCAAAGAAAAACAGTTATCACATAGGTCCCTTTTTCAGCCTGCGCTACAGATATACAATATATACTGCAGTAGAGCAAATATAAATACTTTCAGGAGTGAAGCTACATGGCTGCATTCTTCACGTCAAACACCACATTTCAATCCAGGGGCAGAACTCACTCTCCTCTTGCCCTCAGCTCTGTGGCAGAGTACATGCCGTGTGACAGAGATGAACAAGACCGGAGATGTGAGGCAACAAATACTCCCTGACGCCCTGTTTAGTCTGACAATTAGACACTAATGTGGACTGGGTGCCAGAAACCAGCAGGCCCTGCACAGGCAAGCTCGGTTTGTCTGTGTGAAGTATATTTGTGTGGGTACCTGAGCGAGTGCACCGGACTATAGTGAGGAATATCATCTAGCACTTCCCCTTGATGCTTGGCAGAAAAGGCTTCTGTGACGTTGGCTAAGAAGTGCATTTCCACCTTCTCAAGCCTCTTTCAGGGACCACGTAAGACTTGCATTATGCAAACAGGAAACCTGTGCTAGCTCAGCTCTTTCTGTGGTCACTGTCACGCGTTTCACTCTCTCCTGTCGGTACACGCAACAGGATGGACAACTCAGGCGGAGCAGAACCAGAGACATAATTGGTTGTCCTTATCGTGTGATCAGTAAGACGGAAAAGCGTAAAAGGCCCTTGTTTTACAGTGCATGCTCAACTGATGTGTATGCAATAAAAGGAATGCAATGATTCATCGCTGTTTTAATTTTTTAAGCCGTGAGATTTTGTTTGGGTGCGTCTGTTTGTACAGTATCACTGAAAGGAATCATTGTATCACTGAGAGGAAAAGACAGGTTGATATTTTAGGAATCGCGCTGACTCGATTATAAGAGCTCTCTAAAACGACAGGATATTAATTATTAAAGCTCTACAGTCGAATCAGCTGAAACAAATTCCAGGGTTAACCCCTTAATGTCCTCACCAATAAAGATCTGAAAATATATAACATGGAAAAAATATTTCTTTGCAAATCTTATTTCTTTGTGGCATTTATGAATGGATTATCTTAGACACTAAAAATGAACCGTAAAATGACAAACTGGTTGGTCAAGTATATTTTTAAACAGTAAAAAAAATCTGACTTCTAAAATTATTTCATTTGACATTTTGTATTTCTAGTAAAAATGGGCTATTTTAATACGTTTTAATAATATGCTTTGAGAAATTATTTGACTCTTATTCTGCATCATTGGTTGTATCTAGTTGCATAATTCTGTTTAGTAACGCACATGCTTTAATATGACAAAAAAAAAACTTTTAACTAAATAAGACTTTCTCAGAAGTCCTGGTTAATGCCTCCATAGTGGTGCCTTAGACCTGCAGTGTCCCCTGGGCTCTATCCTTGGCCCCTTACTCTTTAGCATAAACATGCTGACACTGGGTCATATTATAAACAGGTCCAGCCAAGTGGCACATATTTTTCAGGAAGAAATAGCGAATCAAAATATGCTCAACCAAACGGTTGAGCAGGACATTGAATGGTTACGTAATCACGGGGAATATATAACACCTGCAATGTAAAAAAACTAGTAACAAAAAAAACACATACCATGTAGTGTGCCGGGGGTTGTATGTTCCTCTAGGTAGGTAGGCTAGAAGAACATACTAAGTCCTTAATATTATGATTGCCATTGTGCTTATGAGACTAATACGACTACACAACACTGCTTCCTGTTGCAAAATTATTGAAATCATAGATCAGGTTATTGCAAAACAGTGCTCTGTCAAACTATTGTTTGTTTTGTGTTGTTTTTTTCCCTCCTACTTCCTCATGAGAATAACGTTTAAACCACAACTTCTGCAGCACAAACAAAAACTGAGAAAAAGTAGGCAGAGTCGTATTCAGGGGCAATTAACATGGGTACAGATTCAAATCTATTAATAAGTAGTCGACATGTATATTATACATAATCAACATTTTAAGTTCCTGGAAAAAAGGGAAATCAATTTAATTTTGCCATATTAGAGGGGGGGGGAAGGAAAAAGGCAGCTCTGTCTTTTAATCCTTACTTCTTGACAAGTATTTGACTTACTAATAGAGATGCTTAAATCAAGCTTATGGTCCACTTCCTTCAAATCTGACTAGTCGACAAGATGAATTCCCCTGTCAGATTCAAGATGATCAAACAAATTACAATTATTTCATCCCCCATCTTTATTAATGAGGACTGTCTTTCATAGTTATGTTCACTAATAAGAATAAATGATATGCCACTGCAAGGTTTGTTGTTCCCGCTCGCTCAGGGGATTCCCAGACGTTTGTACTTTGAGTCTAAGAAGATCTTAGATTGATTTTAGCATCACCTACAGGGCTAATAGCATCGTGGATGTTGTGGAGAACAAAGAATGCAAAAATGAAGAGAAAGAAAAGCCTCAGTGTGTCAGTTAGAGGGTATTAGTCCACGTCTCAAATAAAACTTAAATGAAAGAGTGCGAGATGACACAAAAGTAGAAAGTTATCAAGTAATTGAGTGAACATCTTAATGCCCTGGGGAAAATTAACATGGCTCATGGTGCATGAGTGAAAATCCTGGGTCGGTCTAATGGGGGAATAAAGAGTCTGCCTGCATTCCCAGTAACACCATCCTGGTAAGCAGCAAAGTCAAAGGCTGAGAGTGAGACATCTCGCCCTTCGTCCCCATGCATGTGCCATTTATCACACACAACATTTATAGGCCTCCGTCTGTTTCAATTCCAACCACAGGCCTTATAAATAAACCACTGCTTCAAAATCTATGAAGCACACAGCACATGCTATTTACCACTTAGAAAACTGACGGCATTAAATGCAACATCAAGACATTGACTTGGTAAGGGAGGTAGGTTCTTGTTTTCATTCCTTTTGATGTCAGAGCAGATCTGAGAATAATAATAATAATAATTCTTCCTGGATGACAGGAAAAAAAGGGGACCACGCCTGGACGACTGGCTCTTCTCTACTAGAGAAGATTTAGTTCCATCCCTCTTTGGTGTCAAGTGCAAATCCATGACACTTTCCTCTCCCTCTCTCTCCTGTGTCAATTCATCAAAGTTGTAACCCAGTTGTCTTTGCAGAGCGAATCAGAATTTGCCCCTGGCGAAGAATGAAGGAAAAGTCAACAGGAATTAAGTTTCAGTGCAACTGTTTACTCAACTGTGGCCTGCAGTTATTGAAATTTTATCCATGGTTTTGTGTGACTACTGCAGTAATGAATTCAGTATGGCTGTGATTTTCTCACTGATGACATGCTCATTTTAAGCTGGAAAAAAGATGGGTGGGAGGTGGGGTCTGAGACTGGGGTCTGGATCTGGGTGAGTGGAGATGAGGAGCAGGCTGAAAGCTTAAAATGCTTAGACTGAGGATCAGGATGCACGCAGACACGCCCATTCTACTTACAGATCTGCTTATACTTCTTCTCTGGTATTTACTTCTACACTGCCCCACTTTAAAGCCAGAAAAATGAGATAAATAAAGGGGCACACTAAGTTCTTTACTAAGATAAAGACATAAAATATCCCTGGTCCATATTGTATGATTGCCACTGTACCAATTATTCATACATCTCTCTAACCTTCACTTAAATATAGCTTTTGTGAAAGGGGGGTAATTAAAATGTATCATCACAATGTAAAAGCTAAACAAAAGCACAGTGTCTTATAACACTGGTTAGCAACACACATTATTACACACACATATTCTGTGTCACTGCATAGACCTGCAAATAACGATAAGTGATTTTTCAAAACGCAAAATTATTGACAAATATCTCCCACTTTGTTTGAATGAAATATGAATAAATCTGGAGGTTTTCATCAGCTCAGACTCGGAGTATCTCTGTTTTCCTTCATGACATTGTGCTGAAAGATTATAAATGGTAATCCTGAATTATTGCTCAGCTCTATGTGTCCCCCATGTTCCCATGCTGCAGCATTGATGCCCTCACTGTGTAAACGCTGATGGATGTGCTGTGACAACAGACAGCGGCACTGAGCCTGTGCATCATCACCAAACAGCTCCTGACAACAACCCCGGTTGTCCTGTCGGATAGACCGAGATAGCACAGGACACGCTGATCTTTTCAATGCTGTTTCCTTGAAAACTCTGTCTTGTGCAACACATAACGCTGACACCAACAGAAAGAGCTTGTCTGTTTGCCTCAAGTCAGAGACGGTTAAAATGTTTGGGCCTTTACTGATGGTAACGCGTGTTTCGCTGCACCTCATTGGTGAATGCGGCAGAGTGTGGCATTAAGTTGTGAGTGTTAGGCCTGTTTACAATGAGGATGGCATGTCATTGTTTCTTGGCTGTCTACAACGTCCTGTGGCACCTACGTTCTTAAAATATGTCAGAACGGCATGATTAATATTTGACCAAAACGCAGATGCCTGCTTGCAGCCAAACATAATCACACAGAGCGAGCACTTCTCCTTCGTTAAAAATTCAAAAAGGGCCTCAATATACATAAATAATAATAATAATGTGTTTATGTACTAGATGTACTTTGAGAAGGAATTAAATATAGAGGGGCACTTAAAGAGAAAGGTGGAGCCTGTTGTTGACATGGCTGCATAAAGTGAAGGCAGGTTTGAAAGAAAGATCTGGTCTACCTGGTGCTGCTGGAGATGCAGGAGGTCAGCTGCAGTCACCTCCATCGATGGCGTGGCACTCTGGGGTCGCCCCTCCCTTGACCCGCCCTCCATAATTGCTCCTCCATTATGATTGGCTGATCCGTTGCTTGTCGCCTCCGTCCCAGATTCTTGCATCATGACTTAAAAACCTGGGAGAAGATTCAGAAAAAGAGAATAAACAGGGAGCAGGGCAGAGACAGAGAGAAACAGCTGTTAAAACTTGCAGCAATGAGGTCGCATTTTAACTCCGGGCCAAACTATAAACATCTGTCATATTCTTCCCACACAATTTCACTTTTATTGCAGGTTTCCCTGTTGGTTTGCACTTGTTTGTTTGCTTCTAGCGTATGCAGTGAGGTGAATGCACACGCTCTCACAGAATACTTTTCCACAGAATAATAAACTGCTCCATTGTTTTTCCTTTTCCGGTGTGGATCCCATGACAAGTCCACACTGGGCTGAAGAAGAGGGAGAGGGATTCAGGTTTTGTTTGTGCTCACCATTATGGGGCATATGCCGGGGTGCGTTAGAGGGGTTTGGGGTCCTGTGCGCATTAGAGAGGAACCCAAACTGAGTTGAGTGAGAGCAGAGGAGCCCAAGAAAACAGTGGACCTCCAAAACAAAACACTTTCTATGGAAATGGATATATTTACTTGCACGGCTCCCAGAAGAACC
>VRLP01000667.1:0-160000 GCA_009660295.1 Lophius piscatorius | reverse complement strand
GGTCGATGCAAATGCAGCTTTCTGCTAGAATAAACAGCACGGCACAAGTCAAGATAAACAAAAAGTCATTCTTCTGACAGTCGAAGACGCATTATGCTGGTGTGTTGCAGCTGCTAGCAAGCCGTGAATGAGAACAAGATGGGTAATGGCGGGGTGGGCAGCCGACGAGGTGGTCTCCTATGGAAACACATCATTGTCAAGCAGAGCTCTACACAACAGCCAGGAGCTTGTAAAAACATGTTAAACATTTACTTCGTTCAATTATTCAATAACTGGGTTTGTGGAAATGATAAAGGATGTCTGAGGGCTTCAAGAGCTGGAGCATCAGAACATGATGTGAGAAAAAAACAAAACAATGAAAGGAGTGGATGAGACGATTATCTTTTGTGAGTCTTGGAGCACGGCTTTAATTGTTCATGTTTGACTTCAACAGGTAATGACTTACTACATCTGCTCAAACAAGGTAGGTACTGTTGTTTGGAGACTTTCTAACTGTACGTCAACTATGCATACAATATCTTGTGAACAGAAATAATCAAATGACATTTCCCACTACGGAATCCATAGATTTTGGTATCCTCCCGACATAAGAAAGGCATAGAAAGAAGAGTAGGGGTGCCAAACACTATTTATATCACACTGGGATGCCTGAAATAGGAATCTCTAGCATGAAGTCTAGATTCAAACCTATTATTAGGCCAAAAGCAGAGGAGAGGACTCTTGACATCAGAGCAGTGAGAAGTATGAGGATTCATATGAATAGTACTCTATTATCACACTACAAACTCAGATAAACTACGACAAGAAGGGTAAAAGAAGGCAGATTCCGGTAGAGATGAGAGAGCAGATCCATAATTTCATACAAACATATACCAGTTTGTGTCTTTTGCAAGAAGCCATCGGAGGGACACCTCTGTGTAGGGGCCTACTGTGCAGAGACAATGACGGAATGTGCCAAAGTAAGGCAGGCCATGGTATTTTTAGTACAATAAGGGCCAATGGAGACCAAGTAAATAGAGGAGCCTAATGAGTTTAAATCTGGTTGTACATGAATGGAATAGTAATTCTGGGATGTGTAGTCTCTTTAAGGAGTGGTGTGCCACACATTTTCTCGGCGACTCTCCTTCATTTGACTTTGATAATCTCGCTCACATTTGGCTCCTGCCCATTAACACTAAAGCATGAGGACAGACATCAGGAGACAATGGGCCTCTCTCTCTGACCACAGGCTCAACGCACAGCTAAAAGCAGGCTTTGCTTCCCTCAAGCTCATCTTACCAATTAGACCTGTGAAACATGCACATCCACAGACAAACACAACTTCAATCTATCAGCATCCTGTGGGATTCACAAAAGAGCTTATTGTTTTAACATTACTTAAAGTGTGTCATATATTTTTAATCATTTTTCTTAGAATTCATGAAAGGGTTGTTCCCATGGGTATGGGAATGTGAACCTGTGAAGATGAAATGTGTCAGACGTGTTTTCCTGGGAAAACCAAGGTTATCCTTGACGAACCTCTCTAATTAATATTGTCAAACTACGGAAAAGAGAGGACAATATTATTAGAATGGCTGTGATTTAGGGAGATCTCCACCCACTGGAGCACACACATCCTCTGTGAGCTGACACCATGCAGTATAGATCAATAATACTCAGGACAAACTCTTGGTAAACCATCATTGAGTAAGTTTCAAGTGTCGATGCATTCGTTGTTCTTCTTCTGCGTGAATACTTGTGCGATAAGTTAGAAATGGACGGGTCTAGTAAAACCCCTGCCATTTAAATAACTATTACAACTATAAGACATTTATCTATAGACAAAAGTAGGTGTCAGTGAAAGATCTAAAAGATGACCACTTTTGTTATGTTACTTACAAAGAGATTAAGTTCAGCTATTGATTTTCCAGACACAATACCTAAAACCTATAACTTTAAGTGTTCAGTGGCCGCTTTAGATGTAGACATCTTTGATGTCAGGTTCAAACTACGCGATACTTTTGTCTTCACAATGGTCTTTCAATATTCACCAGAAATGAGCAACCTTCATAGAGTGGCTGCGCTCAGCCTTGACAGTAGTCCTCAGGAATCTGCAGGAAGCTCGTAGTAAAGGAGCCACTGCTCCTTCAAGTCAAAAGGATTCATTCAGGGGAGTTTGGGCATATGATCAGGATGTCTCAAGGATGCCTCCATTTGGATGGTCTCTAGACATGTCCAACTGGGAGGTGACCACCGAGGCAGACCCAGAGCTCGCTGGTGGCCTGGGAATGCCTTTGGATCCCAAAGGACGCGCTTGACACTGCTGTTGGGCAGAGTAACGTAAGGAATACCAATCTTAGCTTGTGACGCAAGCCCCGGATAAGCGGAAGAAATGGATGGATGGATGGATGGATGGATGGATGGATGGATGGACCGAGTAGGTGATCATGACGGTGTAACTTAATGTTCTACGGGAAACTGGCAACAAGAAAAATTTGTCTTTGACCATTCATTCATGTCAAGTTATGTAATACCGATTAGGAAGCGGGACAATGGTGGCTACACAAGCACTCTGTGTTGTGCAACCAGTATTTTGTGCAGTGAAGAATAAATAGAAAATAATGTGGATCAATTCCTGGTCCAGTACTTGGAAGAGTTTTCTTGCCATATTTCAATAAGCCATTCTTCTTTATCGTTGTTCCACCTAGCACCATTGAAATCCGTAGGTCTATTCAGTCCCATGTTTGTGATCACTCTGTCATCCTTTGGTCAACTGCAGAAAAGGTCAGAACAGATTTGGAAAAACATCTGATTCTACAAAACCTTTCCAGCTAGTGCCATGGAGCGTTCCAGACAACATGTTGCCGTTTGATTATGTTAAACTTCAAGAGCCGATCGTCAGTTTTCGCCTCCATTTTCAAGCCAAACCCAGGGAATTTGTCAGCGAAGACCTTATTGTTCTAAAACCAGGCTACAGTCGTGTGTTCTGAAGTCAACACACAAACAATTACCAACAGACCTTACATGAAGTTCAGCATTGTAAGGGAATCAGTCTTTTACAACTCTTTTTTTTTTTTTGTTAAATACAGCCAGTGTCAGGAGGATGCGTCTCACTATAAAGCAGCACAATGACAATGTACAGTGGCACTAATACAAGGACATAGTTCATCATGACATTTCCTGCAATTCCCAACTGATTAGGGTCATTATGTTGGAGGCCTGATTTATGTTGTCATTTCCTCTCACCGATCCTGCATCAATGAATCTTAATGAATTGGTAAATAAGGGTGAAGATTACACTGTGTGACAGCGCAACATTTCTCACCCTCAACGGCCGAGATTTATGTAGCCAATTAGGGACTAACAGAGAAAATTGGCTGGCAGAAAAATAATATTCTTTATGGTCCAAAATGGAAAAGCATTCTCAGTGAAGGGCAATTGTATTGTCCGTGTTAAAGCCCATAAACCACCCTCCTAACATGCCTTCAAGGCGCACAAGGAGGTTGGACAGAGCATGTAAGCGGGAGTTTGGACCGCTGTGAGGCTGTGTGTCCACTGAGCTGTTGAGCCCGATGGTGAGTCTTTAGCATTCAGCGTTGCAAACCTTGTGTGTTTGATCAGCATAAATACACTCCACTATGACAAACATGTTTACCTTCACACTGCAAACATCAGGAAAATCAGACACCATGAGGTGCTGCTTGCCTAATGAAGACATGGGAGCTTTTATCAAGGCCAGCCATGTCCTTCTGTCAGATATATGCCTCCTTTACACGCACATCAAAAAGCGGCTATGCAAAGAAGCCAGATTATTTGCCCTAAACATGCCATAAGGCAATGTTTTTCAATTAGCATTTGATGATGGGGAAAGAGTTAGAAAAACACATCCAAATTTGCCCTTTTTTTTTTTTTATAGAAGAGCAATATTATACAGTATCCTCTTTGAAGACATCTCTGATGAACACATAGAAGAGAATGTGTACAATATGATTAAGGGGAAATTATATATTTCATTTCTCATGTGCAGATAAATCAACTTTAGAGATGATTATGGTGAGGGGCAAAACTGTTTTTGTGTATCACGACAAAGCATGAAAGGCTCGTCAGCTTATTAATCTCAACTTCTTATAAGAGCACTTAGAGTTCTAATGAGAGCCTTTATGTTTTACATATTGTGACTAGATTTAGTGCGACGAAGCTTCTCTCCACATCAAACAAGCTGCCCTGCTATTAAGCACAGGGACTGAGGGATGCTGTGTGAAAAGGAGTGGAAAATTAAAGCTGAAGCAACACAGAAAGGGGCTTAATTTACTGGCATGTACAGTATGCAAATGAGATTACTCTCAGCTTAACTGCATCATTTATGTCCATAATAACAGCATCATCATTACAGGCCTCAAATTAAATTACATTGTAATTAGCATATCAAAGTGATTGTTTAAAGTTTAAAACAAATACCCAATTTTGTTAATGAACATCTGTAATCATCATGTAGCTTCTGAGTGAAAACATCCAAAACAAATATGTGTTCTGGAGGGGAGAATCTCCCTCCCAAATGTCTTACCGTCTGTGAGTGTGCATGTGTGTGTCTGTGTGTTGTAGTGATGTTGGTAGGATGGGTGGGGAGGGAGTTTTTTACCTGGAGAGCTCCGCACACTCAGGATATATTTCCCAAACTCCAGGAGATCAAAGATCCAATTTCACACACTTGCCACTTCAGAAGCTCATCAATAAAATACTAATCATTTCACGCCTGATTCCGAGAATGAAGCTGCAGCCAAAGGCTTAAGGAGACTTCCATATCAGAAAAAAAATGCTTTTGCACTGAATGTCTTGACTACTGTTGAATGAGCACACACTCCTGCATAGACACATGCATAATTTGCACTCAAGGTTTATCTATTAGCTGTCCCTACTTTTTTTCCTGGCAAACAGCGTGAGTTTCAACATCTAGCTCCGGAGCACGGAGAGCGCTTCCTCAGACCTCTGACACAAACCACACGCACATCATTTTACGAATATAAACCGTCCACCCTTTAGATGAAGCACATTTATCAGCCAGATATTATTAATATCAGTCAGAATTCACGATTCAACACAACATTAAAACTTGATTTCTGTGCCAAGTATCAAGTCTTTTTTTTGCCAAGTATGTAGCTACACTATCACAGAGCCACACATGTATGTAGTTTTCTTTTTGTCAGTATGGCCACCAACAATACTCCTCTGTCTTCGCTAATAATTTAAAAGGAAAAAAGGCGGCTGTGGAGTACATTATCAGACACTAGTCAAATTTTGAAGAAGTGGCATCTAATTTTATTCATTAAGAAATCCATTAAAAGACCGTATTCCTTGCAAGTATGTAAAAGATGTGCCTTTCAAGGTAGAGCTGGGGCAAATCCACTCCATCAGCTAATGACGGCGCTCATTACACGGAGGAGCTGGCTAATGAAGGCGCCGTGGCCAGCCGATCCCCTCACCCAGCATAAAACCCTATGAAATGCTAATATCTCACTTCTAATTAAAGGATGCTAAGTCCAAATGCACCTTCACGGATACTAGCTGGCAACATAAATTTTATTTTTCAACACTACACTACACCCAGAGATGTGCCTGAGCAACATTCCATTAATTCACAGTTAATACCCCCACTAGTCCTGTGCTTTCCTTGCCATCTTCCTCTCATCACCCTCTCTCCCCTCTCAGCGATATATACGGTGAGTAAGAACATCATTACACTCTCTAGGAGACTTTGGTTTCTTGTGTTGTTGTCCACAAATTACTCTAATGTGCTTCCAAAAATAAGAACACACGGAAACAACAGCTTTTCTGTATGTGTCACTGGGTCAACGATAAAAAAAAAATTCAAAAAAAGAGAGAATAAAGGGAAGTGTGCCCTGGCTGTTGCACCGGAACACATTTATAGTGTTTACACATCTTTGCCTGTAAATATGTTTACAAGAAAACCTTCAGCCATTCTCTCAGACTGACCTCGTAGCCAATAAACAACCCCTTTGAAAAGTTCATTAACGTCAAAGAGGGTATGGTCTCTTTGTTTCAAAGGAAAACAAGAAAAGGTCAGTGCCATTAGCTTGTCAACAAAATAGAACCAAAAACGAAACAGTTGGAAAACCATGGAAATCAAATCTTTCACAGGAATATTGTATATATTCAAAGCCAGAGCCGCATAGTAACTAACTCAGCAACAAAAAGGCATTACACACAAGCAAACTAATACGTAGGACTACAATGGTTGCAAATAAATGTAAAAAAAAAAAAACTGCACAAAAAAAAAAAAAAATACTTGCCTTACCTTATGTTGATAAATCAGAAATTGTTTCACATTAACTGCATCATTTGTCAAAGGGGAGCAGTAAAATGCACAAACTTAAAGGTCAGTGTTAAGAACATATCACATGTCGTCTATTTGATCCTGGCCCAAGGATTTTCCTGAGTATTTTCTGGCTCTGTGTAAATCACGCAGTCTGACCTTCTACATTCCTCATGCTCTGTCCTCCCATTCATCCACAGACACAGATAATACTAGGCAAATATCATAAACGTGAGGATTTTAGGATTGAGGTGAGGCTGCCACCATTTTGGACCAACTGGGGAAATGAAAGACCATGCGTCTGAAAGAACCCTATTTCCACTTAATGCCAGACTAACCTGCAGTGAGGTGGCTTGACCCCAACGCCTGGAAGCCTTTATATTGACAATCCATGGAGAATACTCCCACATGATTGGCATTTCAGCCACCTCTAAATTTAAAGACATTTTCCCCTTAATTTGTTCTGATAACAGTGTTCATGCAAATCTGCCCACAACTGCCTTGCTCAAAACAACAACTGTTGCTGCTACAAAACCAAATCTTAATAACTGAAATCATTCCTTTTTCAATATGAAAAAGGAATTCACACAATTTACTACTAACTACAAATGATCTCATTCTTTTTCTTGACTCATCCAAGTGTCATGAAGGGCTACTATGTGGCGCAAAGATGTCGCCAATTTCAGCTTCAAGCCAGGGCATGACCTGCAGCTGAACCGGCCACTCGCTCGGCCACAGGGAGGAGAGCAGCAGCCACTCCAAACAAATCAGCCCACCCCCTGATAAATAACTTAACACAGCAAACAAAGGCCAATCAGTCAACTTACAAAAAGCTAACACTGGGACAGAGACAGAGATCGATGGACAGATACGGACAAAGAAAGATAGAAGAAAGAGAGAGAGGACATGAGAAAGAGAAGAAAGGTGGGGGTACATGGTTAGGGCAACGAACAGTGAAGAGAAATAAATATCACACCGGAGCCTGAGCCAAGGAGCGTGGAAGGCCAAGTACTGTAAGTCTGAAAGCAGGGCTATTTTGCCGAGCTGTGACATTTGTTTCTTATTGTCTAAGTGGCAGCTGAAAGAGTCTCCCTACGAGGGCCCCTCGGCTCGGCTCTGGGCCGCTTTGACAGGGAGGTAACCATATTAGGACGTGTATGGTAAAGTAAACAATAACATAGTTGCAATGAGATGGAAATTTTTCAGCTAATGGTGTTTGTCATTCCTGTTTTCAGTGCACTGAGCAGCCCAGTGTTTTTTCTAGCTGACCGGAGAGACTTTGTTTATGAAAACAACGCAGGAGCCAAGGCTAAAACCAGACCAAAAAAAGGGGGAAAACTGTAAATAAATATCAGTTTTAAAAAATGCCTGCACTTTTTTCATCTGATTACATAAATAAACCCACAATTGGGTTGAAAGAGATTTTCACGTTCAGTGTACCTCCAAGGCCATGTCCCGGGGAAGGAGGCAAATCTTCAGAATCGTATTCACTTCTGTAGTTTGGCCTTTCCTCCATGTTAATTCACAATCTGTCACAATATACCTAAAACTCTCTCTATAGTGGAAACACCTGGAAATCAATTTGGTCTAACGGGAAGGTAGTAAATCATAATCATAGCTTTCTGTTCAAAAGAAACAGAAACATGCTATAATTCAGATGTCATCTAAACATTGTGTTTGACTACACTGAAATTAAATATTTAGTAAATGATAATGGAGGTAAGGAAGGTGCTTTCTGATGTTAAGATACCTCTACTGTACAATTTATTTTAATAGCCTACCTTACGTCAAGGAAATGAAACATTCAATGTTGACTCAACCCCTTCAGACTCTGCAGGCATTGGAGAAAGATGGTTTTGATTCCTTTCTGAAGACTTATTGACACTGTGCGTTTGTCAATTCAAGGCATCCATTGTAGTGGACGTCGATGATGTCCAATGAAACCATGTGTTGAAAATATACACAGAAAAAAGTCACACTTTTATACTGGAGAAGCCCAAATATGATCTGGGTAAATTTTCTTTTCGGCTCAGTGCAAAAACAAATCAGGTCTGAAGGGGTTAAAAAACGCAGATGATGAAGAACTTAACCTGAGATCAGGTACGGTCGAAATTAAGTGAAAGTCTTTGTGGCCAGGACACACCTTTATTTAAAAGCATTTAACTTGAATTGGATTTGAATTTAACTTTAATTGAATACCTTTAATCAAATGATTTATTTATTACAGGAAACCACAAACCAAAATATTGAATTTATTTAAACTTTGACCCGTGATTTTGCGTCATTTATTCACTTCCCTTTATTCTCTCTCACACATTGTAACTTCAGTAAGTTATGTTGGCATTATTGACCTTCATGTGATCAGACAACAACATATGTCCAAACAGCAGAAGCTATCATAACCTACAATACAACAGAGGTATTGGTAACAAAAAGTTATAAAAGGGAGGGGTTTTACGGTACTAATTAATTCTTTAAGCTGTGTGAAGGTAGTGGCCATTGTAACCAGCTTCTTAAGTATGGCTTAGCGAGTTAAACACCTTGAACAGCTTTATTCTCCTGCAATAACTCTTTATTAACTATTTACAACTATTCACAAACAATCTAATATGTACAATCTCACTTATTATGCAGTAGGTAAGTGCGATAACTTGGGATCACTTACAGATTGTACACTTACTCTAGCTTCACACAGGGCTGACATGATGAAGTAGCTGTTATAAACCATTTAACTTTTTATTGTGTCGATATTTTATATTCCCCTTTTATATTGTTTTTCACTTTTATTATCAACGTGAATAGATGTGTGAGCTTCACTGTGCCTAAGTATATATTGTTTTTTTTTAAGGCAGTGGTCAGTCCATTCCAATGATCAATGATAATAACTTGCAAAGTTTTGAAGTTATTAAAATGAATGGTGAACAACCAAAAAAAAAGTCAAGGGGAAGTAAAAGTCAAAAGTACAGAAAAAAATAACTCACTTTTGTGAGTGACAAGAGCTGGCATGTGTGTGACTTTTATCGAAGGCGGCCTCTGTTCTGAATCACAGTAATATGGAACATGTTTACCACAGGATACAAGCTAACAATGCTCTAGTTAGGTTTAAGCCTAAAAAACTACTAAGATGAGTTAGGATGTTTTCTCAGGAGGCGTGTCCTCAGGTCTGTTAGACTGAACATAGACCCTACTCAACATTTCAGCTACTATAGACCTGCATGTCATCCACAAACCAGATCTTTTGTAGTCTCCCAATGACCATTCCAATGAATCTTTAATTACTCGTCAGTATTGAAAATATATCTTAACGTTAAGGAATAATACACCGTGAATCAGAGCAACACTGACTGAAGAAGTAGTTGATGTTCTTGGATTAAAGGGCTCAATTTCTCACACATTTGATCAGTGAGCAAAGCTATTTTAATGAAATATATCTGTCATTCGGATTTATCTTTCACTAGTCCACTTGGTCTCCTCCCTTTTCTTTGGCTCTTTCGCTGGTTAAGAAAATGCATCACTGCATGTTTATGTACGTGTGAGAATGGAAAGTAAAGACTCAGATATTTTCCAGACCTTTTGAATAATATCCTACTGGTGATTCACTGGCCAACTATTCTTTAACAGTCTTCAAAGTAAAAAGTGTGCCAATGATAACATGCATTCTATAGACGTATTAGTCTATAATCAGCTATATTATGAAGTAAAAGCAGACGAGCAACTCCTCCACTTTTGGCCTCTCCTCATGTTGACTTTCTGTTATTTGTTTTTTAACAACCTCGCTGCACCACTCTATCTCTATCTCTCTCTCCCTCTCTCTCTCTCTCTCTCTCGTTTAGCCTCCTTCCTAATCTCCCACCAAAAATGCAAGCTGTTTATTTGAGTATGGCTAAAGCCATTCTATGAAGTAGCCCCACCAGGTGCTTTATCCCTAAAAGGGATTTGTTTTCTAAAATAAACTGAGAAAAGCTATGCCCTGCCAAAGTGATATTTACCATGACAGGAGATGATTGCAATGGTCAAAACTATCCAAATGAGAATCATCGGGCCTTGTAGGGAACTTTGTGGAATTTCCATACATAGTCAGGGATCTCCTCTGGTCAGAGTGGAAATCATAAACAAATGTTCTTCAAATGCGTCATGAGACATATAATGTATAACATTGATTTTGGAAGCCGGGACCGCATGCACATTTATTAAGTTATTCCACCACTAACAGTCGAGTATATTGTTTCGCAGTGAAGGCAGTCTGACAGATGCCGGCCTTGGTTACCAAAAAAAAAAGAACTCTATAAGGTCCTTTTGCTCGGAAGACAACAAATCAATGCTGGTTATTAGTTCTATTTCATCTCTTCTGAGGCAGAGACACAGGGCCAAATCTAAAAAAAGACAGCTCTGACACCTTCTCTCACTTCTTTGATTTTCTTTTCATCTTCCTGTAGGACAACTCATCTGTGGATGGAATTTGCTTACTTCAGTCGCCTCAGTCAATCTCAGACAAAGACCGTGTCACGTTAGCCGTCTGCACCTTGTTGCGGGCTGACATTATCAAAGCTCCTCAGTCTCCTCCGCCGACCAGAGTTTATACATCCGTCAATATGTTTCAGACCAATAGAAGACACGTCGGTCTGTGGGATGCTGATAGAAAAAGAAATTGAAACTTGCCAATTGTGCCCCCCCACCCCCAGCCCCCAAAAATACATTTCAAGTAACTTCACGATAACACATCTGTCAACATTATCGGGGGAATTCTCTCTGCGACAGAGCGGAACATAATTTACATTAAAGTCTTATGAGACACATTCTACTGTGTGACATAATATATCCAGCATAAGGAATGCATTTAACTGTGCAACCTGTTTAACCAGACAACGTGAGGCGGGCGATCTGCCAGAGTCTGTCCTTAAAGCAGGCGACGCATCCGTGGGAGCAGAGCATCAGATAGGGGAAGAAAGAAGTCGGCCAGGTGAGGGTGTTTAGAGGACTGTGATACATCCTGCGATCTCAATCAACAGGAAGAGGCAGAAATATGCTGTCACTTTTACGCCTCTGCCTTGTATTCCATTGTGACGTCTTTGTAGGGATGATAATTTTTCATTTTCACGCTGCCTTGCATCTATTCTGCCTGTCAGTGTTTTTAACTACAGCAGCCAAGCTTAGAGACCAGATTACGGTACTTACAGTGAATGAAAAAACACAGCAACAAAACTGCCAGTGACAGAAACGTTTAACTTTCTCGCTAGAAATCTCCCCCATGTGGCACTTTTTGCTGCAGCGAGTTGTTTATTATGTTCCAAAGCCAGGCATAAGCGATTAAAGGAGCTCTTAAGAATCAAAGTGTTATAAATGCATGGAAACACAGCCGGCTGTAAATGCCACAGAATTAGAAGCTTACCAAGCCTAATACTAATACATGGCAATTTTCAGCTTGATGCTGATATAAAGAAATTACTTTTTTGAAGTAAGCAATAAATGCAGTCAAGGGAACTATAACAGAGGGCTTATTTTCAGCCCATCATAAATCTGCCCATGACATTTCTGTGGGTCAAACTCATGAATCCACTTGTTTATTCTTAACACTTCCATAAAAAGTGGATTATACAAAGCAACCTCGACAGTTAAAACTAAAGCCATGTATAACAAAGCATTCGTGGTAAAACAAGAATTAGAGGAAACAGTGTTTGGATGAGGGTTTTTCCTCTCTCTTTCATCGATTCATGAATTTCAAACCAGGTCCAGCCTGAGATGACAACAGTTAAGCACATCTAAAAGAATCAGAAATGTATCAAGTGTCAGAATCATTCAGACATCTGCACCGAAAAAAATGTATTTGTTGAATTTACTTAATTTCATCATGTCGAGGGGTGATAAGAAATAAAAGTCTATATAAATCCAGACTAGACTGTACTTTAAAACTGAATGCTCTCATTATTTTTTTGTTCGATTCACCCATATTGAAAGTTTTTGAACTGTGGAAAGAAGCCGAGAGCACACAAACAATTACGGGGAGAACATAAAAACGCCACAACGGCCTCAGGTTGGGAATCAAACCCAGAATCATGATATTTTTAACCACCATTCCATCATGCTGCCAACAGAACAAAGATATGGCAACTGTCTGCACATGTATAGGCAAGACTGAGTATGGAGACTAAGTTGGACCTATTTTTTCTTACAACAATAATGTATTAAAATCAATGACATAAGCAAGATTAAAACTTGTAAAAATTACTTGGGGTTCAAATCGTTTTTTTCGTTGAAAGATGAGATTCATAATGTCCATGCAAGCAACTTATACAAAGTCCACATCAGAGGGAGAACGTTTACACTGGTGGACGAGCCTCTAAGAGCTGATGATTATTATTTAGCCCTTCACTTCGTTTCAAATTCTTCTTCACTTCATTTGAAAGAAATTAATAATATATTAACACATCGTTTCCACACACAAACACCTGCACTGTAAAGCCCATTGTACTTTGAACGATCTTTAAACACAGAGGCATGGTAATCCCGTAAGATGCCACAGGGATTGAGCATTAGTGATGGGATCAACATCACATTGGAAAGTTGTGCAAATAATTAGGCAGATTTTTTCCACAATAACATTAATTGCACAACCATTTGGAATATTTCAGGGCTGATCCTACATCTGGAGCTCAGGTGGAACTCACTATGGCAGAAATGCATAAACAGCAACGTGAATCCTCCACTTCAACTTTCCCCAAGACTCTTCTTTCCAAATGTGGGGGTGATTGTCTGAATCAAATAAAGGAGGATTGTGGGCTGTTTAACAGATTGTGGGAAAGGGGGCCCCCCGTCTTACTGTCAAGAGAATGCTGCATCTATTTTAACAATGTACTGTACTGTACTCTACTGTATTGACGACGGTCACAGCTGCCTTTGCGTGTTTTTTCCAAAGTCTATGCAGAATGAGTTATTATTCAACGGAGAACAATATGTCACTAATGGCTTTTTAGTTAAAAAGCAGAAATTGTAAATGATCGGCACCAACCATTCTATCCAGAATGAAAATTAAATCATTACATTTCTACCAATTTTCAAACTGTGAGAACATTTTCCACATTTTTTAAACTTAGAATGGAAATAAAATAACATCTATTTGAATGAGTTGATGGAAATATGAGTATGAAAATAACGATATTAAAATAGGGTAATTTCCTCAACCTCTGGAATGAGCTTCAAGCTGTCAGGATATCACTCCCCAGTCATTAGTTGTTATCCCAAAAAGAATACTGTTGATCTTAATGATACACCTTACATGTTTTATTGCTCAGTAATAGCCAAAAACAAAAGAAAAACACTGCTCAGATCTACAGTCACTATTTGGCACATTGCTGCAGATGTCCTACCTGTTTACTGACAAGTCACAGCATGTTGGTGGAGGGAGAGAGTGCCAGTGAGAGACAGAGAAGAAATGAAACAGACAAAAATAGAGAGAGAAAGAGATGACGGTGAGGTTGAGGCAGCACCAGACAGAAAACAGACACACTCCTCCTCCTCTGAAGCCCTGAGCTCCTGAAGTGTTAACACCCCCCATGTACACGCACACACAAACACACACACACACACACACACGAACACACACACACACAAACATACACACACACCGAAACATGTAAAAAACTCTGCCACAGTCCAATTCCACCTCACCCAGATGACTCAAACCAAACAGTCACGAAACGTTCTCCATTCAGAGGACAGGTGTGAGAAGAAAATATGAGTTCTCCCATGCAATAGCTAAAATGCAAGGATCATGAGATCCACGATCCACCGGTGAAGCTCCCCCTACGTGTTTGGTAAACATTTATTATTCCAGTTTTTCCCGACAAATGTCAACACGTAAACTAGCTGATAGCTCCAGATTGAACATCAGTGTCTTTAACAAGACAGCGTAAAGATAAGTTCTTCCAAACTCCATTGTGACCTTCAAATAACAAATCAACAACATCTCAAACCACTGACGGAACACACCAGTAACCCACCCCCTCCCCACCACCACCACCAACTCGCCCTCTCCCTCTAGCCCTGGACATACACACTCAAAATACAGTACACAAACAAGCAACCACCCTGCATTCAGTTAATTATTAAGCCAACTCAATATGGCATCCACACACATGCAGGGGCTGGTGAATGATTGTGTGTTTACCTTCTACAGTGACTTGCTTATTTAAAGCGATCTTCAGTTTCGACGGAGGTAAAACAGCCTCAACGCCCTGCGGACACAAGATGGAGAATAGTTTGTAGCTGTAAAATAATTAGCATTACAGAAAGATGGTGCATGACATCAGCAAAGAGTACACAGGTGAAAACCGGCGTCACAAGTTGCCCACCAAAAAAACAGATAGAGATCAAATCTATGAATTCTTGCTTACTGAAGCTGTGCCTTCCTTTGCTGCTACGGATGTACATCATCGTCATTATGTTGATCAGATCGGTTCAGAAACCATCTTTCAATTACCATCCCGAACAGTTGTCACTGACACATTTACATGTGTCTGTTAACTATGCTTACAACCACAGACGATAACAGAAGAACAATGAGGCCGTCAGATGTGACAGCACGGTTTATTTGCAAGACAAAAACCCCACAACTTGCAAACAGAGTCTCTTCTATCTCCCCCCCTGGTGGTGGAAAAAGTATACCTGCCCAAACTCAACGCTCCCTGGGCAGTCCTGATCTGCATGCACAGTTTCCCTAACTGAGCACTCAACCTAGGCAAAGAAAGATGACAAAAACAGAGAGAGGGAAACAAAATCGTATTTTTATGGTAAACTGAGACTGTGGGGCAATATCTCAGGTGCATTTGAATAAAAGCAATAAAGCATATCCAAATACGAAAGGAGGAAAAGAAACCCTTCCAACTCCCTCTCTCACTGATCTTTTCTGCCGTTTATATTTGGCAGTCAAAGCTGTGGCCGGGCGTTTGTGAGAGTGTTTATCTAAAGCGGACTGAGCACAGATAAAAATACACCGGACCGACTTGCAGAGTTTGAGCATTAATTTTGTGTTAAATGCTCTTGTTGAAAACATGGGTCAACATGCAGCTCGTTGTGAACTCTGCTGAGAGTTGAACAATCATCGAAAATGGACCATTCCCACACAACTACCCCATTATTGTGATCCATTACACTTCAATTAACATATCATCAATGGAATCGTAAATCAATGGCCAGTGGTGACAAATGACAGATATTTTCAGTTTCAAACTACTAAACATCATTAATTCCCATCACCTGAAACAGCCCCGGGAGCTAAATGAGTTTACCCAACGCATAACATCCATTTAGATAAATGTTCCATCATTTTAATGATGGAAAATGTGTATCGGAGAGAAAAAGCAAAAACGGGATCCAGATAGCAGCTGCATGCATTTTCTTCTTGTAATATAATGCCCATCTTGTAATACCTTAACGGATAATTGTCTCCATTTCAAACAGCACCAGGCTGTAATATTGCCATTTAGAACAGTAGGGGTGCAGAGAACGTAGGGTGAGGATAAACAAGCCCATGCTGCTTCACCCGGTTGGGTAAACCGAAACCATCACACACTCCCACATTGAGATTTTAGGGAATGGAACAACTCCTGGTTGAGATAATTACCTACCTAGGAGGGTTATGTGCATGCTCAGCGAGAGGTTGAAGCTGGGAATATGAATCAAAATGCAAACATTTCCAAAGACAAAAGAAACTATGGGGCAGATTTCAAGCTTTTGCAAGAAGCATGCTGGAGGTGTGCTGTGATAAATAAAGAAGGAAAATAGGAAAACAAGACTTTTGACAAAGAAATTCCCCAAAGTAAGCAACGAAACTCCACTTTAACGATCAGATCCAAATAAATGTTTCCATTATCTATGCAAATAACACATGCTTCATTGTAACGGTGAGAGGAAAAACATGCAAACACCCTATTTTCGGCGGAAATGGACAATCAGAAGGGTTTTCTGCTATGGTAATGAACTGCTGTGGTTACATCTGAGCACGAACAAAGACCCATTTCATCCTGTCCACAAACCTGTGAAGTGGACTTCCCTGTTTCGGAGGGGGGGGTCACAGTTTCACAATGTGCTCTCTAGTCTCAGGTATGTTATCGCTGCCTTTGGCTTTGTTGCAAGATTGCATGTTCAAAATATGAATTAATACCCCTCCATTGAAATGTACCCAATCCCAACAAAAGGCCCACATTCACTGTGGACAGCTCTTCAGCTTCTCTAATGGACGGGCTCTCCTCTCTCTTCACACCACGCAGACAAAAAGATGAGGACCCATGAATATTTACCACTAAGTAAAGTTATTCCATTAATTACTCTAAGCACACCTAATACTGTATCTGTGGCTACTTCTGTGGCGGCTCGTTAATGAACCTTCACACATCATTACCATATAAATTAATGCTCAGCTCAATGGTTGTCAATAGGAGGCCGCTAGTCGTCTGGTGCTTCTCCACCGTTGATGCGGAAAGTTTCGATCACTGAGTAGCAGCACCTGAATGGATTTACTGTATCTGTTTATGGTGGCAGCCCTGTGTTTGTATAAAAGAAAAAAATGTAGTGACACTGGTTAACACTCCTCAAGGTTAGTAGATCCGTACTACGAGCATTGTGTTAATAAGAAAAGGGCGTAAAAGTTGTTGTTAGAGTGAGAGTGATATCTATACACAAGGTCATTGGTGTTTGTTTTAAGGGTGTGTGCAGGAGATTTTCCAAGTCACTGTCTATGTTCTGGAACACATGAAAATCTAAGGCATGACTCACTTCTCAACAAACACAGCTGCTTACTGTATGATTTGATCTGCTAAAAGGGCTGAGTGCACACGATTTTCTCCCTCTTTTTTTCATTAAGGGCTGATTAAATGAACAACATGAAGTCTCATAAAGCCAAAAAGTCAGCATTAACAAAACCTGAAAAACAAACAATGTTCTTTTTCTTATGTGATTGGCAGGATCCTGGCGTTACATTGTAAAAACCCACGCAGACTGTAAACAACAGCAGTTTCTGACACACAAACAGACCCAAAACCCACCAATTAAACCGAACTTCAATCCAGTCGGCCCTTATTCTGAGTGCTTTTTTTCTGAGCTTAAAAGGCAACAGAGCAGTCTGGTGAATGTCAGGCCTGTCTGATCCCCCAGATTCTTTGGACCTGCGCTCACATTTTGCTGAGCTAAGAACAAAGTACACAAAGCGTACACAGAGAGCTTTGCAGCCTTAATACCAAGGAAGTGGAATTTCACTCCTAACCCAAAACAAACAGGGCCACACATTTCTTTATACTATTTAAAAGAGCTCATTGAGAGCAAAAAGTCCTATCTGCTTGAAACCTATAGCAATCTACCCTCCAGTTTCAGGAAATATAATCTATTGATTAATGAGAAAAGAAGATTGCTGAACTGGACTTTGTGAATTATTATGTCTGCCCAGGGGTCCAGAGTAGAGAGGAGCCGTCAAAAAGTCGTCAGCCGGGACCCCACTTGCGCAGTACTGGACATACCGCCAATGTCCAGTACTGCGCAATTGCATAATGTTCAGCACCGCATGAACATTATGCAATCCTATATCTGTAACCAAACCTTCCCCTCCTTTTCATGTAAGAGGTCTGTCAATTTCACCCGGCCATATCCAGTTTCCACACTTGCCCAGGTACCAGCTCCTCTCCCACCATGAGCCTATTAATATCGATAAGCTGTAGATTCCATTTCCACAGACCAAGACAATGGGCGATCAAGAGTGATGAGTGAGGAGAGGAACTTATACCATCATGCATCACCACAGGGTTAACACTGACTATCACCTCCGACCATGCTGTGCTGACTAAAGGAATCGTTTTGCACATGAATTCGTAAACACTTTTGTTTTGTGTCACACGTGTCGGCAAACACACATACATACACACACCTACAGCCACCCACATGAGGGCAACATAAATATAGGCTATATAAAAACAATATCTGTTTTTATTGTCTGATCTGACTATTAATCCTATAGAACAAGTTGCTCTGTTAATGAGATTAAACAGCTTGTCAGTTTTGTTTTATCTCCCACGTTCGTCGATTCAAATGTATTCAAATAAAGAGTTAGACTAGAACTGGAATGGCTTTTAATTGTCAATGAAACAAAGTTTAT
The DNA here is from genome assembly GCA_009660295.1 of Lophius piscatorius. NCBI lineage: Eukaryota > Metazoa > Chordata > Actinopteri > Lophiiformes > Lophiidae > Lophius > Lophius piscatorius. The sequence goes on along the minus strand of VRLP01000667.1, from coordinate 141,551 downwards.
TTTATCATTTAGGGCCTATAATTTGTGTGTGTGTTTAGTTTTTAAATTATAACCCGAGACACAAAAGTAGGTCTGCAACTAACAGTTATTTTCATTGTGGATGAATCTAACAATTACTTTCTCGATTTGGAGCAGCATGTTCGCAGACCAGCACATGCCCTGTGGAAACCTTTGTGTCTCTATCATAACCATAAATGTCCCCTATGTCCTGTCTAATTCTGTCTCGATCCAAAAAAAAGTCAACATGCCCACACAAACAAACATGTGTGTGTGTGTGTGTGTGTGTGTGTGTGTGTGTGTGTGTCTATATATATATATAAATATAAATGTCAAAAACATTTTCATCATTGCATCATTTGATAGAGAATCTGGGAGGACCCAGTGCTATTTTATAATCTGTCGAGTGATTATAATTAGAATTAATTGTTTCATCTCTACACACAAGTGCTTAATAGATGCGTTTACATCAGTGATAATGTCGAGTAGGTCAATAAGTTGATTTACGTGAAATGTGTCGACTTGTTGTGCTGTTTACTCTCAATGACCACGGCAGCTCCCGCTCAGGAGCATTATTTAAATGAATCTTGATCCCAAAATAGCTACCCAGTGGTCTAAAGTGTGGGAATTCTTTAAACAGAGACGTAAGAGAATATTTCTCTGCACACTTTGTAAAACAAAGATTGTTTTCCAAGTCTCAAAAGAAAATATAACTGAAATATCCAACCTGAAAACGAGATAGGAGCGAACACGTTGCTTACAGCGAGTTGGGTGCCTGGGAATTGTCGTTGCGTCCTCATCTAATGTATTTCAGACAAGAACTCAACTAGAACTCCCTGGCGCAGATGCTAATGGCTAGCATAGCAACATCACTCTCCAGAGTGGTGTTGCTATGCTAGCCTGAGAGTTTGTTCATTCACATATAAACTTCGTTGCAATCTGTTACTGATGATAAAAAAGACAAGTGCATTTCCTGTTACAGTCGACCTAAGCCATCGAAGTAAATCAGACTCAATGGGAGTTCATTTAAAAAAAGGTTTTTCTATGAGGAGCTGCATGAGTACAAGATTGAAAGATTAATGGTCAGAGTGATGGTAATTTTTAATTTGTAACCAGAAAATGAATCAACAAATTCAGAAAATAAGGTTCAGATTCATCGAATAAACAATTGTCAGATTTACCGACTAATCAAAAAATTATCAAAAGCTAATCGATAAAAAAAAAGTTGCAGCACTGCTAATTTTTTTTGACTAACCCTGCAATTTCCCCGTTGTGGGACTAATAAAGGTTTATCTTATCTTATCTTATTTTAATTTTCAAACTATTATTAGAATTATGATTTTGTCTCCCTACGCCACTGTTTGCAGCATGCAGTCATTACATCGGGACTGAAAGTGAGTAAAACCCTTCCAACACCCTGTGTGCCGACTCTATCAATCACTTGTATAACACACCTACAAACAGGCCCGCACAGACACACACACGCAAGAGGAGCAAGAGGTGAAGAGATGAAGGACAGTGTGGAAACACAATGAAATCTTTACAGACTTACCCGTGACCAGTCAGACCGCCCTTCATCATTGAGGCCGATTCCCTACAAGCACTGAGTGTTTTGAAATCCACCTCTGAGGAAGAGGAGAGCTGCCAGTGAAAGTAGCAGGTATGGAGTACTGAAGTGGAGTGTGTTAGTGTGGGTGTGTGTGTGTGCATGTGTGTGTGAGATAGAGAGAGTGAGGAATAGAGAGAGGGGAGGAAGAGGATGAGAGAGAGAGAGAGAGAGTAAGAGAGACAGAGAACGAAAGTGATCTAGAGTCCACACTGTACTTTTGAGAGGGACTGGAGGTATGTGGTCTTAACACAACAAAGCCGGTGCCGTGCTCTAGATTAAATATGCAGGAAGGGGCCCAGTTTGCATAAACACAAACACTCAGCAAATGAAGAAGTGACGTGGGGCAGATGCCTGCTGAGAGCCCTACCTGTCCTGGCCTCTTTTAATTAGACAAGAGCAGGCAGAACAAATGAACATCAACACGGTCACACAAGAAAGAAGAAAAGGAGGAGGAGGACGGGGGGAAATATCCTTCCTCAGCTCTCAAAAATGTCCATAATGAGAAGCACAGAAGTTTATAGAGAAGCTGTAAAAGGCTGCACTAATATCACAGTTGCAAAAAAAGATTCAACTCTCAATGATTATATCGTCAGAGACTTTGCTAATTACCTCGCCAATATGGCTTTTGCTGATTTTTAATAGAACTAGGTGAAAAGAAAAAAATTGCTTAAGAATGCAAGCAGAGAATGAATCATTCGATGTACTTAACAACAACTTAAAAATGTATTTAAATGTAAAATATCATCATTATTTTAACTAGGTCATGTTTTGGATTTTATTAAATTATGACATGAGTAAAAAAATAAATGCACCTTGTGATACTTCCATTTATCTCCTCAACAAACTTTCAATGTTAAAAAAATAAAGAATGATTATAATACAAACGTCTCTCTATCTTCCTCTTATTCCCTCCATCTACGTAGCTGTCTCACCCTCATTTTCCCTTCATTTACAGGACAGGAATGCAGAAGCATGGGGGGGGGGCTCTCAGCCAGGAGAATGGGAGCTGAGCCCCTCCAGAAAATCTGTCCAGTGGCGTCAGACGCTGAGTGACACATACTGATGTGGCCAGTCAAATATGTCATTTTCATGTGAAAACCTCTCGAATGGATCAGGGGTGAGGGGAAAGGGGGCAAGGGGTGAAGAACGTTAGGAGAAGGGAGGCCGTAAATGGGGAGAGAGGGAGAAATTGACAGGGTGTGAGAGAGAGAGAGAGAGAGACAGAGAGAGAGAGAGAGAGAGAGAGAGAGAGAGAGAGAGAGAGAGAGAGGGGAAGAGCAGAAATGAGACCTCTGGAAAATAAACAGGGTGTAGGGTTTCAAAGGCGAGGGGGACACAGGCATTCCATTGTTCAAGCCAATTATCAGTGGAAAATAATAACAACAGATGGATCCAGAGCGGCCAACTTGTGCCGGAGCACCCTGGCGCTGGAGAACAGATGATGAAATGTGAGAGTGCTGTTGAAGGGGTTGGGGCGTGTATGTGTGTGAGTTTGGTTGTGTGTGTGTGTGTGTGTGGGGGGGTTGTTGCGCTGCTGCCTCCTCACAATCACACACACGCACAAGAAAAGAAAAGCTGCACAGCACCAGATGTGAAGGACAGTTTAATATGTGCTCTCTGGCCACTAGTGCCGCGCGTCTCCAGCATACCAGAGGATGGCTCGGTTAACCAACACCTCCGTGTGTTCAAAGGGGGCATCTGAAGTCAGATGATACACATGGCTCCAGTGTTGCCATGTGATAAATTCAAATCTGTGCATTCCTTTTATGTTCAACAGAGCAGGATGATCTGATGGCGAACACATGCTGTTAAGTGAAGTGCTATAAGAGCATTACAATGTGGAGTCGTTACAATGAAGACAGATACGTTTGCCCTGGATTTTCTTTTATTCAAATCAGCGCGTATCCCATATGACCTGTTGTGATGTTCTCATTTGATGTTTTCCTGCGGGCCTCACGTTCACAGGCAGGCAGATGCCACAGCGCGGAGAAGACGGACCTCATTGACTCTGGTTTCATTCACAGAAGCCTCATATCAGGCAAACTGACGAGGAGCGGAGGAGGGGGCTGCAACCTTAAAACAAAACCAATTCTCTGTGTGTCTTGTCGAGGGTGGGAGATGTCTGCAGATATCGGCACAAAAGATTTGCCCTCCCGTTTCACAAGAAAAGAGAAGTTTTCGTTTCATTAACTCCAGATTAAAGCGTAATTATCTCCCCACAGACTTTAATCACCAACAGAAGGATAATAGAACAAAAAGGAGCTTCTTCGTCAGTCGAGTTTTTTACAGTGTTGTTGTTCTTTTAACACTCACATCTGCACTTAAGATGAGTCAATCAAATAATACAAGAAATTCATGATGACATGTTAAGTCACATTTCTAAATATTTTCGGATGCAGAAAGAGGAATACTTTGACTATAATATAATATAATAATAGCCTCATTTGATTGAGAGTACAAACTTATTCTGTTTTGGCTTTTTGGCCTTTTGACCAACGGAGGTCAGAGGTCAACATACGCACATAGAGATGACTCAAGTGGCGAATGACTGCTTGAAAAGAAATCAGATTTAACATCACGCCCTCATAGATTGTAAATAATCTAAATGACTAAGATTGCTCCAAAGTGATTGTGATTCCCCCACATGATAAATCCCTGGAGAAATGCACATAATGATTTCAATGGGAGAAAAAAAAAATAATGGCAAACTTTGCCTAGATTTAATTAGCTTATGAGAAATAATTGCCATTAGCAAACGTCGTCAAATGGGGTTGAGGGTTTAGCAGTGGAGTCATATTTTTCGGTCGATGAGGAGACAAAGGGTTTTCAAACAGGAACTGGCGGCCCATCAGCCCTTTTAGTGCGCTGAGACTGAGGTCGAGTTAATTAGACTATTGTCATTTTAATCAGGACAGTTCTGCGGCCATCACTTCCTGATACAGTCAGTGGACTTTAAACGGCTGAGGGATTTTTCATGTGTGTGAATGTATGTGCGCATGTGTGTACTGTACATATGTGTGTGTCTGTGTGTGAGAGTGTGTGTAAGGCCGGAGGTGTCACCCAGCTATGGGTTATAGAGCATGGTCTGGTTCTCTCACATGCTTAGAACATTAATGAGCTGGAGACACAACGAGGAAACAAAGACGCCCGGAGGATCACCAGGGGAAACTACTCGCCTCTGCTCTACTCATGTCTCTGTTCATTTGAAAATAATTTAAATATCAAATATTTGAAATAATTTGCTTCTCCCTGGCTATCAGATTTTGAATAGAGAGTCTTTCATGTCCTGGTTATTATGTTCTTCACTGGCATTAGCATTTAAAACATAATTAATGTCACCATATTTTCTAGGTGCTTTCCATTATGTTACAATAATGGTTTATTTTCATCGGTTTTCCATATTTTATGAATACAATCTGCGGTTCAGAATAACAGACCAAAGAATGACAAATGATACATCAAATCTATGCTGAGTATTATTAAAGCTGGTTTTAAATGAAAACGGACAGACTGTAGATTTAACGCTGTAGGCTTGCTCCTTAAATTAAAATTTAAGCACCTTATGTTAAAAAAAAGAAAGGAAGAAAAATAGGATTAAGACTGTAAAGCAGATAACAGTCTCTCCCTTGAATTCAGCCACACACTCACAGTTAGAGAAGGGAGGAGGGCTTCAAGAGGGCTGCCAAAAGGGCCGACCCAATATTATCACCAAAGCATCTTTTCAGCTTTCCCCCTGTCCAGAGTTCAGGTCAGCTCTGTACAAGGTGACGATGATAACCTGCAGACAAATGCTTGAGAACTTCCCCCTGTGACACTGCCGTCTGCGCCGGGGCCGGAATGGCAAACGGCGTGAGCCAAATGTCTAAGTACAAAGTCGACTGGTGAAATATTTCATATTCGCCGACCTCAAGGGAGGCTGCGTGAAAAAGAATCGTAGCACATTTGACTCCATGCCAATTTTTACTGGTGTCTGTTTATGATTATATTAATAGTTCCATAAATTCATCGTTTTTAACATTACTCATTAATATTTCAGAGGGAGTTAATATTAATCTGATCAGAAATTATCTTCCTTCAATAATTCAATATGCGTATTAATAATTCAATAAAGAGAATATACAGCGTGTTTTAGGGGGAAATGGAGACATTCAATAACTTCATGTGAGAAAAATAAAGTCAAAGAAGTCAAGCGACAGCGCCGCGCTAGCTAAATATAGGAAAGGCTAAATCTGGATTCCAGCTAGCTAGTAAAGCTAACACAGTCCACAACAAAAGACACCATGTGGAAAAACTATATCAACATTCTTGTTTCACCTTAAACGGCTTTTTAATCCAAATGAAGTGCATGAAGTGACTAATGCTGAATCTACTTGTGTGCATGCATGGATAAGAAAGACTTGCGGTTGTTGAAGCCTCTGCCCCATTAAAACCCCCGAACTGCACGAGTTCTTCCATAAGAGATTTACAGGGATTAGATGGTGAAATGAAGACCTAATCTTTATTTGACAGGAGAGCCAATCTCTGGCTCACTGGTCAACCCTGTGCAGTAGGGCCCTCTCTCACAAGTCAAACTCACTGCTGAGGCTCATTTAAAACCATATTTAGGATGTAACTTGTGCCTCGTATGATGTCTCAATCCAATTCTCACACAAAAACAGAGAAAAGGGTGTTCAAGAGAGACGTATGCAGGTGCGTAGTACTAGAAAGACTTATTCAATAGATGATGTCCTGGATTGGGTCACCTGTATGCGACTATGTCTTGATGGCTATTTCCTTCTGTAATGCTCCTTCTTTTTTCGGTCAGAGCTATGCTTGATTGAAAATCCAACCAATTTCCATGTGCAGTTTAATGACAGATTGAGAGAGATATTTCAAGGAGATGTATAGTTGAGACTGATAAACTATTAATCACACTACTGGACAATGACACCGGCTAAATTTAAACACAAAGTGAAAAAGTGTCAAGAAACAGCCTCCCTCGTTCCATACATTATTCATTACTGGGGCTGTTATTGCATGTAGAATTAAAAATGGGAGATTGTACTTAATTACAGCGAGTGTTGGTGGTGGCTGCAGATGTCCCAGCTTGTACTGGCAATCCTTCATTATGTTTAACCCTGTCATATATTGGCATCGCATTCTCCTGCCTCTCATCCCTTTGAGTCTCTGCTAAATGTTTGACCTACAGAATCACTGCCAAGGTGAAGAAAGAGGTGGGTGTGAAAAGAGGAAGAAAATGATAAATAAGACCCCCTTACTCTAGATATCATCATCTTTTGAATAAGAAATTCTAATTCCAATTCTGGTCTGCTTTCTTTTTTATCGGTACTGTTTTATTATTATTTTGGCTCCGTCTTGAATGTTGAAAAGAACAGATTTTTTCCTTCACGATTGTTCAAAGGACTTAAGTATTGTTTAATCAATACTTTTTAATTTTTTTAACCGTCTATGTAAACACGTGACATCTTGGACGCATCATTAAGACCACGAGCAAAAGTTCATCGCTTTAATGGTCCAGTGTGTAAACTTGTTAAAAAGGGGCTATTTAGGGTTGTCTCTTTGAACAAATGGAAAATAGTTCTCACAACTAGGTTATTTTTTGTTTATTTTCAGCTGACAGGAAAAAATATTTTTTTGATCTTTATTTAGAAAAAGCCTTTTTATCTCCATGGAGCCGGTCGTATGGAAGCTGCCGTGTTGGCACAGAGGTCTGGAGGGAGATTTCGGGTTTTAAGTTGTTACTGTGTTTTGACAAATGAAGGGTTTATACTTATTTTTTAGAACAAGAAAAAGCAACAGAGCACCAAGCCTCGCCGCAAACATGAATACTCATGTTTAGATTTAGAATCCTCTGGCAGCACGGAGGATTCAACTCAACTCTGCGCCACCAGTCTCCTTCCCAGCCGTCTCACAGGGAAGGAAGCTGCCGATCTTTGTCCTGAGCTTCAGAACGCCCCATCGTACCCTAATTCCTTCTCAGACTTCATGGGCTGAGAGCAAGCTCTCCTCCCAGGGAGCGATCTCTCCAGAACCAGCAGTCGTCGTCGCCAGTCTGGTTGATATCAGCAGTTTAACTAGACGGACCTCACCAGAGAGCGCTCTTACCCCCCTCACATTTCCTCTCTGTTGGAGCTCCGGGTAAGATTATGAGAAATCCAGGTAGAGAGGGAGAGGGCGGCACAATTTTATAACACTGGACATTCACGTATTCAGTATTAAAATTAAAGTTTTTTTCATTAATAAAAGAGAATCAAACTCTCATTCTTTGCTCATTGATTTATGACTGTATAGCTGTGATCCAATCCAAATCTCTAATTTTCTGATCTGTTGCACTCTTATTATTTGGTACAATGTGTGTTAATGCATTGTAAAATATCTAAATATCCACAATATCAGTTTTCAATGATTTTCTTTTGTTTTGTCTGCATTGCTTTTCAACAGATTGTGTTTTTAATTGGGGTTGAGGTGGCTGATGGGTATGGGTTCGAGGAACAGTTCTAAAACCGTGATATGTTTTATGGTATTTTTAACAAACATTATTTTGGTCGAGTGATTGATGATCTGACTTAGGTATAATTCGACAAGCTGTTTTTATTACTGGTAGAGCCCTGTATGTGAAGAAAAAAGGTAATGACAGTGTTTTCAAATAAAGTAGAGACTTACTAACAAACGTGTCGCACTGTGTGAGTTTGGAGTGAGAACATATTGCCACTATCAAACTCCACACTCTGCATGAGCATCAGTGAGTCTTGATCACCCACGACTCTGTGGCTGGTTGACCTATTTAAACCCTAACCTCCGCAGACCAAGAACATCCCACAATATCTGCAGTTATTACAATTGGGATCTTTTGAAGGTCGCTCGAATTACTACTTGTCCATCTCTCCTGCTTCTAACAAATCAATTTAGAGAACAAGAGTTCACTTGTTGCCTAAAATATATCCCACCCACTGACAGGTGACACTGTTACCGGATAATCATTGTTATTCTCTTCAACATCCACTACAGAGGAGGAAGGCCGGGTTAACAAAGAAAGTCATAATACTCATTATTTCTGCCTGGGCTTTTAGGTTTTGCCAATCCAGCTCATAAATGCCAGTGCAAGCCGAGCTAACTTGAACTGTACCCAAGGCAGAACAAGGTGCTGAGACTTTTCAAAATTGACGGAGCAACTAGGAAAATACACTTTGTGTGACAACGCCTATTGACATCTGCATCTACAAAATATTTGTATATATTTGTGGGGATTTTGTTTTCCACGAGTAGAGGCTCTACCTCAGTGGTTTCGTTTTCCGCTATAACTGTAATAAAATACTGTTAAATGTTGATATCCTCCACTCCGGCTCTCTGTTTAATTACTAGAGCGGTAGTGGCCCGTATTAGCATATTTAAATTGAAATCTGGTGAGGCTGATATTGATATTATTTATGATAACTTGGTAGGTCTTTATTTAAAGAACTATAAAACAAAGTCTGGCCAGTTATCACATGTAATTTTCCTATGACCGGCACACAAAGGCTTTGTTTGTACTCTTCGTATCTTAGCGTTTCACCGCCTCTCTGACATTCTCCTCTTTTATCACTCGCACCAGCTCACAGCAGCGAACAGAGTTGTACGCAAATATCAAAAGCCATAATACATTATATTGTTTGGTGTTAACATTTGAATATGTAAATGGTGCATTTCAGATCTAGATGCTACCATTTCAATTTCCATACTCAGTACAGTCAGTTACGTTTGCCCGCGTGGCAGATTGAAGACTTTCTGAGCATACAGTATGTGCATCTTTTCTATGCTACACTGGTTTGAAACCCTGCCACCTCACGTTCTTGCTTTATGCATAGTTGTCAACGATGCAAGTTACCTATGTTTAATAAACGACAGCTTTATGTGGCCAAAGATCTGAATATGTGAATCACCCACGTACAGGCCACTTATCCAAATTGGCAAAGCTGATAACCGATATTTACATAGCAGTGTTGCTGGGCGTGATTACTATCGGTACCCCTCACCTCCTCCCCCACGCTTTAATGGAAAGTTGGGATATAAGTTAGTGTGGGTTACAGCTGCCCTCAGGAAAATAGCTCAATTACACCCGTGGATATAAACACTCATGTGGCTGTGGTGAGTGGTAAACAGATGTGGGGTGACAGTCTGCAGTAGGTGATCAGTCAAGCAGCTGTTGTTTTACCTTCATTCATTCACATGATGATGGATTCCTAGCTCTCCCACTGAGCTCAACATGCAGCCACGCTATTTGCTTACGGGGCAGTGGCAATAGCCAGGTAAAGCCGCCGAGAAGATCATTAACATATTCCCTGTGTGAAGCTAATGCCTGCTGCCCTTTTACCGCCACTGTCAAAGACAACAATCGGTTTGCATAAAGTGGGCCTCACAGATGGTTTGAGTGAGATTTGAGTATCTGTCTCCCGGTTCTGATGCAAGGCACTTCTGAAAACTACGCAGTTCTAGCAATTTCTTTCCAAATTGAAAAAAAGAAAGAATATAGGACCTCTCAGGATGATGTCACATGATGTTATTTTGTCGAAGTGAACCGTGCATTTGCTGTCACACAGGGTATGGAAAAGGACATGGCCTTTGGCTGTTGTCTCATTGAGAGCCTACCTGTCACGAGGCTGATATGACGCTCTTTGAATGCGGCGTTTACATATGATCAGAGTTGCAGCAAGCACCCCAGATGACAAAGTGACTGGGGATGTCAAAGCAGCCTACAAACACTGCTGTCCTCTCCGAGACAGGAAGCTTGGAGCGGCAGAGGCGCTGCCTTGTCTCATCTGCCAAAAGCGACCATGTCTGGTGAGCACAACTCTACACCGGACGGCTGTTTTGATTTTCGCCTGTGTGACACATCTGTTGCTTGTCACATTATGTTGTTCCTGTCTCACTAGCTGAGCGCAACCGGGGCAAATACACCTCTCATCCTTCCGTCTGTGTTTACAAACGGGCCAGCGTGCTACATGTCGTCTGGAAGGTCAGGAGGCCTTACATGATACCACATGCACCTGTGCCACTGATGTTACAAGCCAGCAATCGTGCTGCAAACATGTGGTACGGCGGCTGTAGGATGTGAGAGTTGTGTGTTAAAAGAAGCACTATCATCATATAAACCTTGAGTGAAACTGTGTAGATATGTAAGAAGTATTTTTATTTTTTTCCTATAAGGAAAAGAAAAGGTATGGATATTGGTCACTTTATTATCATTTAAGTGTTCCCCATCATTCTACATTTAATACTGAAAATAAATTATTCCCCTCTCATGTCTAATTAAGGAAATTTGCTACAGCTGTAAATCAAATCCCCATCCAGGTCGCATTCCTCACAATTTGCTCTTTATGGGCTTTTAAAGTGCTCCGTAAGAACATTTCACAAAACCACCAAAAATCAAGGGTATTCTACGCAAGACTCCCACTGTCAGCTATCAGCATTACATGAGCAATGACCATGGCTAATTGGATCCATCCCATCAATCCATCTATGAAGTACACATGCTATATCAGCAAAAATCAAGTGACATTGGTTCACTCAGCGTACGGCCAGCCCAGCACTAAAGAGCAAGAGAGGTATTTATTAATGGATTGTTACAGTAACTCAGGGGGGTACATTCACAAGTGCTTCATTTCTCTGTCCTTGTCTCTCCAATCAATATTCAAAAGTGCCACATAATTACACGTTTAGGATTCATTTACATGCAAAGTGCCAATGCCAGGCCACAAATTGCAGTGGAAAATGCCTTTAGTGAGACATATTTATTTCATTTTCATTTTTCTAACTCTTTTGTATTTGTATAATATTTATCATTGTGATTATTTTGTAACTATTTTGATAAGTAAAATCATTTCATTCAAAATAAAAGAATGAAATGGTCTGAGAAAAATAAGGTTCCCCTACATTTGAATACCAAACAGCTGCCAATTATGTAAATGACATCCCTCTTAAGAGGGTGGGGAACATTTTTGAGATGGCTCATTTACATTGTCAAATGACACAACACAAACTTTCCATTTGCTTTCGAACTGTTTTGTAGCCGTACTAATATAGAAATGATCCTTGTGTGTTGACAGAGTAACACAAGAGCTGTGAGATGGGTTGGATGGTGTACAAGGTGATCGAACACCATGACTGCCTCGTTGACTGGCCCTGTCAGACCATCAGAAAAGACGCAGCCCTGCCACCACAGCAGGGAGGCACAACCCTGATATGAGGCTCTAATGTATTCAAAGAGGGATCATTTACTTAAGGCTTGCATCCAAGGATCAGTCTGGCCTTCATTAGCCTCAATCTGACACTATGTGAACAACATGTTGGCTTGCCACATGAACACTGCCCCCCCACCCCTCTAGAACCCCAAACACTCCACTCCCCTCCCCTCTCTGAGACCTGTACACCAAATTCCTCTGGAAATATCACAGGTTGTTAGCATTCCAGAGAGAATTTTACATGGTTGTACACTCAGGCCTTAATTAGAGACACTATTTGATCATTCAGCAGCTGGGCTTTATTAAAAATATAGGAACACAGCAGCCTACAGTCACCCGTAGCTCGAAGTGCAAGAGCTCATAGAATATGATTATTCATGATTAGATATATTCAGTTCTGGTACAAAAAAACCATAACCAAGCAAAACAGTATTTACACCCAGTTCAGACCATAAGAGTTTTGCTAAAAAAAATAAACGTTTTTCTTTTGTGTTTTTAAAAAAGTTAAGTGTTAGTAAAATGGATGCAAATAACTGAAACGTTGTAATATGCATGCCAGGCCAATAGGTGGAGTTATAACTTCTAAAAATCAACAACACCACATAAAAACGCTTATTTATACAACACACGAGTGAACAAGCAAAGAGATGATGGCAAATACATTCTCAACAAATGATATTTTAATCTGGCTGGATCGCCACTGTTTTTATCTTGTTCTGCTGGATCACAGCTATTAGGCTGAAAACTTAAGTCACACGTGACATTGGCTATGTCATTGCAGTTTGCCGTAGTCAAAACAATAGCATTTTTCCTGATGCCATCGAAGTGGTAACAGTGGTGCTTTTCAAAACATTAAAATCTATAATCCAATTTATAAGTTTGCGCTTTCAGCACGCAAAAACGCAATTGAATGAAAAGCCAAACCGCAACAAAAAAAATTAAGTAACCCACTTCACACAGTCTTATCAATAAGCTGGGTTTTGTTGTTTGTTTTTTAGTTTGAACTTTTATTTTGTAATTATTTAGAGAAGCTTATTAGAGTTCTGTGAGGAAAAATAAAGTTTGCTCTGTTCTTCCAAATTAACGTGACGATTAAGTTATACATTTTGAAAAACAGAGCAAAGATGTTTGTATATTCAGCAACTGCATGACTGGATGCATGTCAGATGCATCATCTCATATATCTGTAAAGCAAGTCACATCGGTTCTACTGATTCTGGAGAAAAACTGCAATGTCCAGCATATCCAAACGGGAACTCCGTCAGAACAGCCCTCAGTCCTACGGCGTCTGTGCCTGTGTATGTCCACAAACCAATAACTGTTTACTGAGTATCAATGTCTCAAACCAAGACCAAAATAAACTGGATTCGAATATAATATGCTTCCGTATTCCGATTTTTTTTTTTTTTATTTTCATAAAAAAAAAAAAAAATTTCAATTGACTAAAATATATTAATAAATATATGGTAATAATGTATAGTTCAATATGGCTTCCAATAATCTTATCTAATCTTATTATATCAGCAATGGAAAATCTTACATGTTTTGATAAATATGCATCTCATATTCAATCATTAGCTCCACCCTCAGTGAAACCCTAACATGAAAAGATCTCAGAAAAAAGTCCCCAGAAAGCGTCAAACTGCATGTCAGCAGAAAACACGGACCCGAGGAGAACCGGAGATGTAAGCTACAGTGGATCTGATCAAGGTCGAAAAAAGAGTAGGAAACCAACAGCGGATCAGGGGTGAAGTCTCCCCTGCGTGAAGGTTAGACATGTTTTATGTTTACACTACAGTGCAGGCTTTGAAATTGTTTTGCAGCGTGGAGTCTACCTGGGGTCATTGTTTGTTTTTGACGTGTTTATACACAACACAAGGAGTAATGACTTCTAGGATAGTCAGGGGATGTGGACAACACGCAGAACACTATCTGCAAGTTTCTCTCGTTGTCGTCCAGTTCGCCATAATTCAAAGCGAGGAAAATATGAATTGCAGCACGAAATGAGGGAATCGGTTACCATAGAAAAATTCCCTCTTATCATATCAAAGTCACAACAATTCCCATCATGCTTTTTTGAAAAGGTTTCCCCACAAGTTCGATGAGACACAAGTTGTGTTTCTGTGTTGTCTGACTTACATGAGAAGCACTTACTTTGATCTGGGGCTAACCAGGATGTCACCAGTGGAGTCTCCAGGCTGGACCAGCAAGCAGCAGATAAGAGGGGAAGAGAGAAAGAGAGGAGAATAGGTAAAAGTAAAGTCAGGGGGTGGGAACGGTAGAATGGAAAAATCGAGAAACAGCGAAATGATGTGAAACATAAAGCAAACACAGCCGCCTGGATAAATAGTGACAGTGGAGCCACCTCTGATGCTATCTGGTTAATGGTTGCTCCTCACTCATGTATCGCTAGTGTGAGAGCAATAGTGGAGGGGCACAAAACAGGTCAACTCAAATGAATAGTCATTTAGGCAGAATTAAATAGGTTTCACGGAGTACCTCTTTAAATATCTGTTGATACATATTCAGCATCTCAAATGAGAACTCCCTTGATTAAACAAATAATGACACATCCTAAAATCTGTAACGGAGTCCAAATTAATTTAAGCACTGCACTAATTGCATTTAAACACCGCTCCTCCCTAACCTTAGATCAAGCATTTTTTAATTACTGCCTTCTGAAGACTGAATCCCTGTGGTGTCCACGGCAAAATAAAAACACTTTCACCGTCTTTTCTATCATGTTTGTTTCAAACTGAGCTTCATCACCTAGAACGCCCAGTCATGCTGAAATAGCTTTTCTCATGGTTTTACACTGGCCTTAGAAATCAACACACATTAGCACTCAGCCTCTTACAGTTGAACTGTCATTCTGTCGGACTGCCCCGTGCCCCTTAGCCTCAACTCTTTCCCTCCATTTACAAACATGGAGGGGAAGAAACAGCAAAATGTGTTTCCTGAAAAGCAGGAGAGGTGGAAAAAGCTCATCCTGCTCCGAGAATCACCGCCGCCACACCAGAGCTGCCGCCACTGACCATTCTGCCGAGGCAGCAAAAGTTCCCCGAGAGGGGAGGGTCTGCCAACTTAAACAGGGCTCTTTCTCCTCTCTGTGGGCCGCCAGCCGCCCATGTGAGCCTGCGCTGGGCTTCCTGAGGGCTCACTGCAGCTTGAGCACTTTGAATAAAGGTAACAGCAATGTCAGAGCTACTGTAAACTTGCTGGGCCGCCTGTCCTGTCAGCAGGACATTCCCAATCAAAGCAGAAACAACCCCACCTTAAACACAACAGTTCTTTTTTCCACAAGCCCCTGAGTCTAAACTTCCCACGAATCACAAAGCGAGTACACCAGAGCGAGGGCAACCATTGTGCCCTGATCTTGCCAAACAAAATGCCAAGAGACCGGGAGTGACATTCAGGTCTGTGGTTTAAAAATATGAGCAATTTGAAAATGATTAGAGTCTTATTTTATTGTTGAGCGTCTGACACCGGAGAGGAAACCAGAACAATCAAGCTGAGTGACTTTTTTTTTCCTGCTGAATTTAGAAACGCTAATTAGTTTTGCTCTCATAAAGGCAACCTGAAAACGACCAATTAGAAAGTGAAAATGAGACGTGCAGAGGAAAAAGAGCTTGTCATTCCCACTGTTTAAGTCGCTTATGCACAGCTTTACTGTGATGACTTTCACACACACGCACACACACACATACACCCACGCCGGAGACGACTGGCATGCAGCCCACTAAACCTTATGTCACGTACAGACTCTAACCAGTTAATGGCACTTCAAATATCATTTTGCTTAGTTACAAGGAAACGATTGCAAATCTGTATGGCCACATCAAAACCAGGCTAAGCAGCTTGGGCATGCAGATGTCTGAACCGTGATGGTGGGGCGAGGATACAGCCCACCAGGCTGACCACTGCACCAGCTGGTTGCAGCTATAGAACTGCCCGAGCCAAAATGTTAGCCCTCACAGGTGCCTTGTTTCTATGAATTTCCCCTTTCAAGGGTACTGGAATAGTTCTACATGTATAAGTGTTTCATGCGTACCTCGGGGGCTGGTATCTTCACATGTGATATCTCACGCACACGCACTACATTCTACCTGCTGAGTCGTGTTGGCTCATGTCTAGCCACTCGTTAGAAATGAGAATAAAACTTGTGGAAATTATCTTCAGGAATTTCACTGCTATTTCCCAAGTGAACAGTGGTAAGTGTTTCATCACTGTCGGACTAAAGATGGATGGGCTGTCAGTGCCTTCCCCTATCCTGGATCTAGCTCCTGGGCTGGGAAGTGGCTAAAAAGGGCCAGCGCTATGCTTCCCAGACATGCGCCTTTTACTGGGAGTAATTCTCAGATGCCAGGTTGCTGCCAACGTCCTTGCAGCCAATGGCAGAGAGGCCAGTAAGTTCACATTAACTGCAGAGTGTAACTGCGCTGAACATCTGCTCATGAATGAGCGCGCTGCCCACTAACTCCGCGAGTTGAGGACCGCTGATGAAAAATTCAACATTCTCCTGGCTGGCACGCTTGTTTTGCACAATTCTCATGAGCCCCGAGAATTATATTAAGAGAATTTCAGCACGGCCTGGTGTATCTGAAAGAACAGCTGGCACTGAAAAGGGATCTGCTGCTCGGTGAGAGCTCGGGGACTTCACACGGGATCTGCCTTCTCCTGCCCCATTTGTCCTTGAAGGAAGAAATATCAATGTTAAGCACCCGAGTAATAATAGGCAAGCAGAGGCTACATTTAGCTGATTACACCTCCTATGAGTGCTACAGTGGACGGAGGATAACCGGTGAGGACATGAATCAATATGGACTGGAAAGGGAGTAGACGGAGGGGCAATTGTGACAATAAGTGGCTCCCTCAGGAGACCTATTCACTACACCTCTCCTTTGTCTGACTTGTTTAGCTCATGAAACTGTTAACTAGGAAGGATCTGCCCCTAAACCCCACAATATGGAATCAGCCTAATCAGAAACAGACGTTTCCTTTTCAGGGGGCGAATGCATCAAAGACTTTGGAAAGTGCAAGTCCCACAAACCTGTCCTTCATTTGCTGCAATTATGTGCCTCATAAGTTTATAATACAACCGAGAGAGAAAATGTATGAAGTACATCATCTATTAGAAGCCCGGTTTTATTAAGAGATAGAATATCCTCACTCTCATGTTTAGTTACACTCTCTATCCTCTACAGATGATGAAATAGTTTCTCTGTTTTAAAATGTTGAGTTTAAGGAAGTCATGACTCACTGGCGCACACTAAGAATAAAAGATTAGCACACTCTGTAATTTCACTTCTGTCTTTGTATGAAATACAGTAAATAGATTTCTATTTGTCAAAGCACAGCCGAAGTGTCAAACAGAAACTTTTAACTCGTGGCTGGTATTATGTTAATCCAAGCTCTTTTCATGGAACATACTGAATGAAGTGGCAATAGCCCAAAAAATTTGCTGCAATTTTGAGTACAAGATTGCCAGTGAAAATCCAGAGGATGACTGGAGAGAAGCTCATTTAGCTGGTGACAAATTACAGCACTTTGTCTTCCTGACACAATCCCTCCTTCATCAAATGTCCAACTTCACATGGAAATAGGAAATCACACATTATCACACTGACAAACAATTACAACCATGTCATTAGCAGCAGCCCTGGGCTTGAAACCATTAACTTAACACAACGCTGCACACCACGCTCGCCATCAGAAGAAACACAGGATGTAGATGAAAAGACAATGATAAATCAATCATGACAAAAACAACCTGATGTTTCTGCAGACAACTGAGGGTGACAGTATGTGCCGACTGCATAAATCATTTTGAAAAAGGTTCTTCTACATCTTCAAATTCAAAGAGTTTTGCTGCTGCTAATGAGAGAAATGTGTTTGCCTTGTATTCAAAGTCAACACTTCAGAAGAGTTTCTTAATCAGACACAGAGCGTTCATATCTGGTTTCACACATCTCCCAGTGACGAGCCAGCGAATGAGAAAGATAGCCTCTGTAAATATGACTGCTTACTTTTAACACAAACATTGTTGACACCTAATGTCATTTCAGCGGGACATCCAGCTGAAAGCACACCAGGGTAATATCGCCCTCATAATGAGAATTCCTTCCAGCCTGAGACCTGAGCGAGATAGCCTTAATGCATGGCTTCTCCTTTTAATAAAATAATTGTTACCGTTATTAAAGATGAATCTCATCACAGTGGAGATGACAAAATAATTCATTACCAAACCACAGCTTTAAACGTCTACAAATTATTAAACCCCCTCCACCAATATACCAACCCTTTAAAACAGACTTACATATAAATGGGTTCCTTATTTCATATTAATATTATACATGCTGCCCTTGAAAGAAAAGGAAAATATTAAAAATGCCCATTAAGAAGGTGGCAGACACAAAATGCCACACGTAGATTAAATTCACTTACTAACACCCGTCAATGAATTGCAATTAAATTTCTGATCATTTTGATTCTATAGCATTACATTAAAACCTTCATTATAGTTCTAACTCATAACATAAAGGCAGCAAAGTCACTTTTTTTTACTCTTATTATTTTCTATCCAAGCAGGGATCCTAATCAATGACAACAAAAGACATAATTTGGTGGGGGGATCATGAAGGTGACAAAATAAAAGGCATTATTACATTGAATAAAACTAGGAAATTCTAATGGTTTCATCATTGCTGGCAACATCTGGCATCCCGACAATGGACAATATAAAAATATATCAAAGTTGCTTTTAGAATCTATCTATACAGATATACACTATTTTCATTCATTTCGCTTTAAAGTGTCGCTTCTCACTTTCTCCGCAGCAGGATGTCCAGAGGAAAATCTTTATTAAGATCCTGCCGACATCAAGAGCTGCTGTGACTTACTGGTGCATTACTGTCTAAAAGGCAAAGTTATTTAGACCAATAAAAGGCTAATATATTGTTGGACTGGAATTACACAGAAGTTATCTCTGCCTTAATAACATCACCGCAACCCCTGATGTTGTTTGGATCAATAAAGCCCATTAAAGTACAGACCTCAAGCACAGATAAGACTGCACTGCCACGGCAAAATACTGCTTGCTGGCATCTGAGGGAGACGAGGTCTTCCTCTGGCAAACAAGAAGTGGCTGAAATGAGAAAAACACTTCAGACCTAATACCATAAGGACCTTTGATCTAACTTGTTATGTCTGCTGGTAAAGAATAGTGCAAAGATGCAGATGTCAGGGAATGATTGATGACAGTTTAGCTGGACCTAAGCTCCATCCCTGGACCGAGTTTCCTTTTAGGAAGAGGAGTACTTCCATCAACCTTGATGAAGTCCTTCTATGAAACCTCAGCAGCTCTTCCTCTCTGCCCTCCCCCAAGTTTTATAATCTTCTGAATGTTTCGGCTCATTTCTAAGAGTAGAAAGATGAAGATTGGGATTTGGAACGGAAATAAAGAGACACTATAGATATGAGATCAAATTCATGATCAACAAAATCTGAGAAAAACTTTGCTGCTGAGAAACGTGAGCAGTGATGTCGTCACCAGAGTGAATTCTCTGTGTTTTGCAGGTTTTACATCATGCTGTGCTCATTCTTAGCAGTGTCCACCAGGTGATGCACAAAATCATCTGTGCAGCAACTGTCCATCAGCGCCTCAGGTGAGATGACCAGTTTGGCTGTATAGACAGTGTGAGTGTGTGTCTATGTGCACGTTTGCGTTTGGGAGTGAAGAGATGGTTCACGTGAACTTAAATTGCAGCACACAGAGACACCACAGTTTTCCACAGGAAACCACAGGAAACAGAGTTTTGACGGTATCTCTATAAGCATGCAATAAGACAAACAAGGGTTGTTATTTTTTTTACAACCCCTATGGCTCATATGCTGTCAATAGGAAGTTTACAGGCACCAAACTACTCCGTTGGAGGAAGTGCACTCAAAACAGAACTAATATTTATTCAAGAAAACCCTCTTAAATGTTCTTGCGTGCTTTTTTTGCCCTCTACCTTCAGTCTGTATTCTGGAGACCACTCTCTGCCTGGAAAGCAGCTCTGAGACTCTCTCAAAAACATTTTCATTCTCTTTATTCCTTCCTCTTTTTAGGTTTGTAATATGGTTCACCATTTTTGCTGTCTTCCTTTCTCAGCTGTGCGGCTGGCACGATACACAGCATTCATTATAGCAACCAAGCAATTTAATTTGGTAATACGCAATAGCCATTCTACCAAATTTACCTTAATGCACTGAAAACTAATTCAAGTCTTTGTTTATTTGAATTGGGGGGGGTTACAGCATAGTGTCTACGGTTCTGCAAGGAGCACTGCACTGTTTTAGCGACAAAAGATAAATGTCAGTGGTGCTGCCGGCTCACAGTTCCTATGGCATGTAATAAAAAGTTGTGGGATATCAAATTAAAAGCAGAAAATAGCATTATCAGAGGAACCCACAAACTTGAAGAAGCTCAGATAATTTCACTCATATCATTTCAGAAAACACACACCCAAACACAGACCCAAGTACTGATTGTGAATAATTACAAACACCAACAATACATACATCATAGGAGAAAAAGGAAAGAAGGAACAAGCTCCTTTTCCAGCCCCAAGTGAAAGCATAAATAAAGCGTTGCACATCTTTTAGCTTCTTCAATTATCTGCCTTTTGACAAGCAAGCTGAGCAGAGTGTAATTAACATCTCAGGAGATAATGGGGTCGCTACTCACTGATCAATCTTACACATATATTATTTGCATTCTTCCAAACCAGCCTCCTGTAATTCTAGTCCACAACTTGTTCTTTTTTCTCTTTTCTCTGGGAGCATTTAATAAAAATCTGGTAATAAGCCTAATGACTCATCCAATTGAGCTCATCTTCCAAAACATCAATTAGGTCAAGACCTGGCTCCCACTCAAACACAGCATTTGCTATCACAATAAATAACAACTCTTCTGATTCAGGCAAGACGTAACCATGTTGTCATTATGAATAACCGATAGCGTCACACGACGGACCCAAAGAGATAAAAACTGGTAAAAGTAACAGGTGTCCACCTGGTAAAACATGAAGCGGTAAAAACTAAACTAGTACAATCTGAAATGCATTTGTTCATCTCAGTGATAGACTTAAATTATAGTGAACAGGGCCAGTTGGGATTACAGATAGAGAGAATAGAGGTCTACAACTCATCACAACTGTAGACACATCAGATTTACTCAATCAAGAAATACATCCAGACTCCAGACCTGTAACTGATGCTTCATATACAGCAGGATCCAATCAAAGAAATCCGTAAATAAAATGCCTTTCTCTGACAACTAAATGCATTTAATATTCATTATTAATTTATTATTTATTTGTAAATAATTCCCTATAAAAATCAAATCAGCAAAATGCTCAAATGTAAATAAAAAAGCCTTCATGAAATTAATAAAATGCAGAGTTATGTTGATGAGTTGGAAGGCTAGTGACGAAGAATCCGTCTGTATTAGTATTTGACTTCCTTCTAACAGTGGTCACTGTGTGAATTCAAAGTGGACTCAATGTAACTCTTTCTCGCTCAACTGGAGCTACGGTATGTTAGAGGCGGTTGAAGTGGATTCATTTTCAGAATGACTCAGAATGCTGCGTTGAGACATAAACTGCATCTCATTTAAAGGAATAAAGTGTTATTATTTCCAGTATCAACTCATGTTTAGAGCAAATCTCCCAGCAGAAGGTCTACCTTAAGGTAATCGGTTATTTTAGTATTTGAGTACTCTATTGATTATTCTGAGGAAGGAAGATAAATGAAGAAATCTTTTTCAACAGCGAATGCTTAGCACGCCACAAAGTTGGCATTGCTGAAGAGCAAAGAAAAAGCGCTGAAACTGATTTCCAAACTAAACATCAGGCAGGGTTTTTTTTACAGTGCAGTCAAAAATCCAAGAATTAGCAAAGAATCCGCTCCTTGCTTATTTACATGACGTTAGGACAGCATCTGGAAGAAATCTTCCAGATGCTAAGATGCTAGCTATAAGCTAGCCTCATGTGAGAAATTAAAATTTACAAAATTTGCTTAAACATTTTTTTAAATGTATAAATGCTGCATATAAAATGATCACACTGGTGATAGACTAGACTGGTATAAATTCTCAACATTTTCACACATTTTTACAGCACCATTAAATACCCCATTAAAGTTGAGCAAGGTCAATCACATCGCTAAAACAACATTTGTAAAATCTACTGTTAACAGCAGTGGGTTCTGCTGCAGGATATTTTGCCAGACACTTTTGAGCAAATCTTAAATCAGCTCTGATATTTACGTTGTTTTTTGTGTGTCCCTTCCTCCCCCAGGTCCTATAAGCTCAGGTAAGCCGTGTGCCAGCGTGTTCCGTCAGGGGACACACACTTAATGGGAAGTGGGAGTGGGGAGGGAACAGAACAACATGCAGCACTCCACAGATAGGAGCAATGATTTAATACCTTAAAGGGAAAAACCACACTTCCTCTCTTGAGCTTGCTAAAGTGTGTAAGAACTTAATGACAACTGTCGCTTTGGTTGCATCACTCACAGATTTGGTTATTTGCACCACAAAAACAGGATCTATGGTGACAAAACTCAAAACCCAACATAATCATTGCCATTATTTTGTGATCATGCAAGCATTTTCAGCACCATAGAAATGCTCTCTTTTATTAATCTGTATTTGTCAGTTATTGTGTTTGACAATTAGGGTTGGACGACTAATCGTGACAAAGTTTTCTGCAGCATTATCATACAGGAGACCATCTGCGTCAAACCAAGAGCTAATTTTTTTACTTTTTTTTTAGACCTTCTGATGCAGAGAAGCAAAATCTGAAAGCAACAGTGACAACAAGAGAGAGAGAGAGAGAGAGAGAGAGAGAGAGAGAGAGAGAGAGAGAGAGAGAGAGAGAGAGAGAGAGAAAGAGAGTCTACCAGCTTCAAAGAAACCAAAAACCAAAAATATGTTGATATGATTAAAAAATTTAATCCAGAAGAAAACCACCCTGACGTAGGTGAGAAAGAGATAAAAAATCTAATTCTGAGGTGTGGAAGTTTTTTGTATTCAGAGAAAACAATCAAGTCCCATATATTGCAAGCAATGTCTTAATGCCTTGCCACAGTAGCAGGAGCACAGGGCAATACCACAAATTTAGACAGTCATCTTATGTTTAGTGGAGAGTACACAATATTTTTGTGCATTTTTGGCTGCAACCAGTCGGATTTAAAATCTGGCTACAATCGTGTATGCATGCTGTCAATTATGGTTTTAAAGCTTAAGGACAGAAGAAGCTACGGCAAACAACCCAAAAACATTCGGCACATCAAACTTAATAAGACACTTCAAAATGAGTCACCCCCAGGAACATAGCGAGTTTCAAGGAGCTAACGTTGGCAGAGCGGCTAACGATGGCAGAGCGGCTAACAATGTTAGAGCGGCTAACAATGTTAGAGCAGCTATAGCTAGCGACAGCACAGAGCCTGCAAAGAGCCCTAATCCTGAACAAAGTCAACATATAACATATGATGGACTGGTAAAGACTTACAAAGTTTTATTTTCACTTCAAAATATCATACAAATGGTTTAAGACACCGTGAGTCAGTCAACAAGTCAGAACACATACACTATGAGAACCAACCTACTTCCACTGTAATCCTTCAAAGTAAGAGCTCTTAAAATATACTGCTCTATATGGTTTTAAAATTTAAAATCAGAATCGGTCGTTTCGGACTTTATAAACGTCGATCAGCCAAGAAACATGTAATCGATGCACCGCTAGTCCAACAGTCTAGTGACCTCTGGTCACTTTTAAAGGATTTCTGAAAGGAATTCAGACTCTTTTTTTTATAATCATGAAACTGAACAGATTCCCTATTGTCAAACTACACCTCCACAAACACTGTTGAATTGTAATATGAAATAAATTGGCTTTACTTTTTCAAATAAGTTGGGAAACTGATTGCCTCAAAATTACTTAGTAGATGATTAAATTTAAGTTGTTAAAGCTAAATGCAGTTTTTCACCTTTATCAACTTAAATGATCTACCTCACTTATTTTGAAGCGATGGGTTTCCAGACTCTTTTAAAGCCAACTTATTATATTTTACAGTGTAAAAAAACTACTAGCTTTCAAACGTATTACTACTGATGTGTTTTTTTTAAAGAGATAATTTTTGCATGGGCAAAAAAAGTTTCAAGAACAGATGGAAAGACGTGACTCTATGACAACTGTTGCTGTTGTTGCTGCAGGGAGTGTTATAACCTGTACCTTGAGTGCATTATTAACTCAACACTGCCTGGACACGCGGGGGCCGTTTTGCAATTTAGGCTTTAACAGATGTGGGTTTTATTTGGCAGGTTCTCCAGAGTTTAGATGCCGCTGTCCACACAGATGAGGCCGCAAGGCAGCTCATAAAACCTGCCTTTGAAATTTTGGGCGGATTAATCCCGACATGACAACCAAAGAGCAGAGATCCGAGCGGCTCACCTTTTCGGCGCACCCACCTGCTTACTGCTCACAATCCCATAAGATTAAAACTTGTAAATATGTGTCTGCCACTTGTTCACTCCTATCTGACTAATAAAAGTTGAATTTTATGTCAATCTACTCTTTGATGTAATGACTTACTGTTGCACACAAAAAATGTGATCTTTCCTGTAATGTGAACACACCGTTGTGGGATGACGGCGACGGTAATTGTACCGTAACTACTGTGTACGGTGTAATTACTGGAGTTTACAAACCTTCAACTTCCCCAAATCCCTTCTTTACAAGGTAGAATTCCTGGCAGGGCACACACACACTTTCTTTTGAACAGTCTGGA
The DNA here is from genome assembly GCA_009660295.1 of Lophius piscatorius. Lineage (NCBI taxonomy): Eukaryota > Metazoa > Chordata > Actinopteri > Lophiiformes > Lophiidae > Lophius > Lophius piscatorius. The sequence continues at coordinate 116,894 of VRLP01000667.1, read as the reverse complement.
AAAACCGACTCTCTTTAACACAAATGCCGTACACGATTCTCATATGCTCAGTTTGGTTAATTTTATTTACTACATGGGTACCTCTTTTCCTTTTTATGCAACAACTAAGGTTGCCACAAAACGAAATGCAATCTTGATGTTTCACACTCCTCTCTCAGTGACCTGTGTTGACTTTGATACCTCCTCCTGGGCCAGGCAGGAAGGCATGCTGAGTGAGCTCTCTGCTGGCTGGATCCAGACTCAGCCTCTTACACAATACAGCCTGCCTGGCCCAGCGGCAGGCAAACCCCTCCTCCCCAATAACACACTTCCCATTTTTGATCAAACCTGGGGATTGTAGTGTGAGGGTGGAGATGAGAGGAGGGGGGGGTTACATCCTGCGTGAAACCGCATCCTGAACGAGCATCGCTGCATCTCACTGTAAATAAATACTCTCTCCTCCGCGTAGCTTCCGTCAACTGTCATCGCCTTGGCTCCCAATCACCTTCAAGTCCAAACAGGAAAGTGGAGGGAGGCGAGGGAGATGGCAGATATGAGCTTTAATTTGCTTCTCACTGCACTTTAGCCCGGGTGCACACCGCTTCCTATTCTCCTGCTCTGACCAGCTGCCCCGGCTTCTTTCCAGACCCTGAGTCCTTCCTGTCACCTTTGATTACCACATTATCCAGGAGGAGGCTCCCTGAGCAGCCGGGAAACCACCGTTTGGTGGTACTCCCTCTTCATTTATTAAGTGTTGTGTGACACATTCAGAGCCACGCGTGACATCCTCAAAGGAGCGCGGCTGCTTTGTTACCTGTTAATCCCCTGCGCATTATCACAGGAGATGCAACTGAACAACAGAGCATGACGGACGCAACAACAGAGACATGACAAGCTCTCAGTTCATAAATTGCTTCATGTCGCAAGACTCTAATCGGACAGGCTTCCGTGTGTGAATATCCATTATTTGATTTGAGGTATTTATGTTTGTTTGTTGTGGTGATAATAACCTGCCTGTTATGTTACAAAACGTTTTTTTAGATAGAAGAAACAACACAGAAGAAGCTGCTCAGTGAGGGGCATTTATATGGTAGCAGGCAGCTCCACTTAATGTTTATGCACTGTCCTACGTCAACTTTTCCTCCAAGAGCGAGGGAATCCAGGCCTAAGCCTTCGACACGTCTTGCATTGTTTTATTACACTTGAATGAGTTGAGCTGAAAATTGCAAGCAGCTGCTGACCACAGCGCATCAGTGTATGGCCTGGGCATAACTTTGCCCACCAGGCTATAAAAAAACATCCCGTGACCGATCTGTCGAGACTGCGCGGCTCACTTGTGCTTTCTGGATGGGTGTTGGTGTGTTTTATAGACTCTGATTGGTCGGCGACATCAATTTGATCAGGTCTACATTTACATGACACCAAACTTATTTGATAAAGTTGTCATTTCAACCCATTTTTTCACTGATGAATTGCATTAGACGACTGACATTAAGATGAGGACAGCCCCGTTTAATCCGTACAAAAAACCTTTGTTTAAATCAGCAGCGATTTTTAAGTCTAAGCAGTTTAGTGCCTCAACAGTGATGACATTCTGTGTGAAAAGGATGCAATGTAAGAATACTTCTATTCAGAAAAAAAAGAAGATTTGAGTGCAAAGACAGAAGGAAACATGACTAGGACAAATAAGACAAAATACAAGTTATTTCAAAACAAATACTCTGCATCAAAAAGTGACAGTAACTACTATTAATTTCCAACAAAATTGGCAGTAAAGCTTAGGGTACTTTTGCAAACTCGTTCATGGGAATATTTTGCAAGAAACATAAAATACAGCACTGAGAAACTGACATAAATAAAGCTTCAGTTTTACTGCGTAGTCTGGCATTTTGCATCTTATCATAAGAATGCGATGGTGTGTGATTCCATGTGTGAGGCCCCCCCTTCCTCTCAAAGACCAAAGTGCCAGCAGCGTAAAGTGAGCAATTCTGCATAGCTGTTAGGTTTGTGTTAAGCTGTGCCATCTTGATCAGTCGGTTACAGGCGCCCTTTGCCAGAGGAGAGGAGTCACTGGCCAGACACATTATTCTAAAGAGCAGCATCTCACTGAGCATGTCACAGCTCGCCCAGGGGGAGTGTGAGTGTCTGTGAGTTTGGGTGTGTTTATGTTTTATCCTCAGGACCCCAATTGTTGTTCATTTCCTGTGCAGAGGCAAAATAAGCACATAAAGGCCAAAATGTGCTATTCCCCTGCCTTCACAAACATCACAGCACTTTTCCGCACAAGTGGCTAGTCATTGGTAATTATACAATTAAAACAATTTTCCGCATCTATCTGTCAGACTGATCTAATTCACCACTCAAATGACACTAATGGAGTAAGCCTTTCTCTTTTTCCCCAAGCGAAGCCTTTTCCTCCATATAACACGGCTCAACAGAGCCATCTGTAAAGGAGGAAAACAAGAGAAGGCCAAGAAGAATAGTCTTGTATTTGTTCAGCAGGATGTTGCTGAATAAAGTATAGATCCAGCAGTTTTCATTGCAACCCAGTGAGCAGCGAGGAAACGGGGAGGTTCATTTGATCGTTTGTTTAAATTAACCCTTGGGTGAGGAAAAAAGAAGAAACAAAGTGACCTTCTTATTTCCTGAGACAACACTCCCATCAACTTACCCCGACATTAATAATTCATCATGACAAAATACATTAGCGGCAAAGCCCAGTGTGAAAAAAATGCCTGAACGTGACAGAGAAATAGTCAAATTAAAGCTGGGTTCAGACGTTCACCATGTGAAACTAAATTGTATTCTTTCATTGTTGTAATGAAGTGGAACATGCATTCCATATTCATCTTGAATCTCGTGTCCAGTGTCTGGTCTGAATAGAAGTGTGCGTGTACACAAACACACACACAGGGTGTGAAAAGCAATGGGAGGATTTAGCCAAACCTTGACCTGGATATCCTGCATCTCCATCCACCCAGTGTGGACGGGGAACACAGATATGAACGACTCCTCCTCAAGTTCAAGGGAAATGCTTGCATAGCATTGCTCTGTCCTTCTTAAACCGGCTCCACCGAGCACAATGGCATCTGGGAGCTTTATGTTTATGAGCTCTCCTGATGGGGATGCACATACCCATTAGATATGAGTCTGCCTATGGAGGGGGTCTAGCATTAACCCACAAGCAAGTGCCCCATCAGCATGGAGCAAAAAGCTGCCTTTTATGGTAACAGATCACAGGCTCAAACCATTGGCCACAAAGCCCACAAATGAGGCGTTAAGTGTAGTGGCAGGGCAGCAGAGAAGGAGCAGGCAGAGAGGGATGACCCCCTCCTCATCCGTGCATGAATCTGCCCTCTGCCCCATTTCTTTTCTCTCTGACCTACCCTTTACCATTCCAGCTACAAAAAAATAATGAAAACATGCTGAACCTCCCTACAAGTGCCTCCAGGAAAATAACCGCAGCAGAATTTGTGTCAATATTGTCTCCAAAAACGTTAAGGTGTATATTTGCCCCTTTTATATGTTGACTAAAATATAACAACGAGGTAAGTCACATCACAAATCATGGTCAAAAAAATCTTGTTGCCTGGGTTGACATCCTAACTTAGGACATAGTAGCTCGCTCAAAGTATTTCTTGTTTTACTTTTTAACCAATCATTTATCTGCAGGTTCGAATTTCAAAGTCCTTTTTTTAAGATTTCTTACAACAGACACAAAAAAAACACATTTAACAAAGATTTACCTCAATTCTGTTTTTACTCTAGCTGCATAACTCTGATCGATTAAGCTGTATAAAAAGGCATTCTATTCTAAATGTAATAATGCATTTATGTTCCAAGTGTGAAGCATGAAGAGGACAACAAACTTATTTTGTGGTACAAAGACAAATTAACTACCTGGATTTCCTTGATTTCAAAATTAGTGAAACATGATGCCAAAATTAGCGGGAGACATTACCACCGTTATTTGGGGTTCAGCGATCCATTAATCCTGTCTCTCTGGAGCTCAAAAATACTGCAGCTGAAAACTGATTTTTTTTTAACCACAGCATAACCCTTTTGGCTATGGTTGGGGAAAGATCATGGTTGGGTTTATTAGTTGGGTTTTAGTCTATAATCACTTCTAAGACAAACATATTTAATATTATAATATATATAATATGACCAAAATACCATTAACCATACTCGAAAAACAGGCACGTCAATTAAAATTATGATTAATATACCCATATAATTGTAAAAAAGAGACATTTTTGAAAAGTACATTGCATTTTAGCATCATATTTGACTTTTCTATACCATGTACTTTCACAAACCTTTTCCTAAATATTTAATCGATTAGTTCAATTCTTTCATCATGACCTCCGTAATGAGAAGTGATTGAAAATCAGAACTTTCGATAAACAGCATAGCAATGGACATGTGTAACATCAAAATGTAGAACTAGAACTACTCCTCAAAGTAAACGTGAAGTTATGTCAGAAAAATGTTATGTCCCTTTCAATGAAAGAATTATCCCGCTACAGAGTAAAACATGAACTATTAGAGTCAAATGTGATACATAGAAGATGGATCTTCTCGGGTCGATGCATACGCACCGCATTTGGGTTCAGGTCTATGAGGGTATAAAATTTGAATCTGATACTTAAAATAGTTAGGTCCAGAAAACAATGTTTTTTGTAAAAAGAAAAGAAAAAAAGAAAAGAAAAAGATTTCCCAGTTATTTATCTATGAAGTACTAGCGTTAAATAAGATATTTAAAAGATAGAGCACCTCAAGTCGATTCATTTGCACCAAATTCGGACTAAATCGGACAAATAATGTCAAAATTATAGACTGAAAACGTTTGGCGAAAGGACTCCATTTAGTGTCAGAAATATAAAACCAACTTTTCCCAATATAATTTCAGTTCTTCCTCGCACTAAGGATTATATGGGCATAAAATATGAAAATGATCCAGGAAAGAGTTTTGAAGGTCATCGCCTTAACGCGATGGATCTGCGGCGCCAGCGGCAGCAGCGATGGCGATTTATATAATATCCAAGACTTTTTGGGGATATAGCTAGCGTGGTCTTTGGTGCCACATAAGGACACAGGATATGCCATTGTAATTCTTTGGTCAGTATGAATAATGCATGAAAACTCAAAGCAATATCAACCACTTGTGGACTTGAGACGAGGCCAAGCTACCGAACTCCCCGATGGGCAAAACTTGGCGAGGGCCAGTTCAATGCCGCTTGCTGCTTTTACTTCACATATATTATAACCAGGGGAAATATCCCTCGGCACTGTTCAGCACAGTGTCACGACACTGTCTGTAAAAATTATGATTATTTAAGGTTAGCTAAAATAAGACTGAAATGTTAGGTTCCAACGAAAAGACAACGATGTGATTTATGAACCAAGACATTTTCAACTAAATGTGCATATCTTGTAAAAACTGACAGCGATGAGAATTCATCAAAGCTTTTGGTAATGTTGCAGCCATGTAATGTGATTTTCAGAATTGAATATTAATTTGTATACAATATTTAGATATATTCCATAATGGATGCTTTCTCTAATTAATTGCCAGACAGAGGCCAGGCAATTGCGGCAAAGTTAAAAAAACACAAACTGACATGGAAGCTGGGAGAGAGAGTGTGGCGAGGGGCCTGCTGGGAAGGTTTCATCATCGTGCCTGACCCCCCTGCTGCTGGCAATGGCAGGAGATGGAGGGAGCAGGGAGGAGATAGACTCCTCTTCACAGTCAGAGATTTAATTGCACGCAGATTTCATTACCTCCGCACAAATGTCACATTCCCTTCTGATCAGGGGGCACAGCAGCTACTGGCGGCATGGCTGGCAATGCGCCAGACTATAGTGCAGAAAGTGTTCAGCCAATCAGAGCTTCTAAGGCAGGCAGAGGTGAGGAGGGGGACAGAGACTACAGTGCACTGAAGATATTACAAAACGAAGGAGAGTCAACATAAAGCTGCTGATGGAGCAACATTTAGGTAGACGGCAGAATGACCCGACCGACAGATGGCTAAATGTTTCTATGAATCTCAGATGATTTCACTAAGTGTATACAATAATAATAATAATAATAATAGAATTTCTTATTATCATTATTATTATTGCTAGTAGTAGTATAGTAGTAGTAGTAGTAGTAGTACTAGTAGTATAAATTTAGGGTGTAGTCATTTTCATATCATATCATGACAACATTAGACATCTAGTGCATCAAAACATCCATTTAATGAGATGATTCCCATTATTTGTCATGCTGCATTCATAGATTCCATGAGGACAATTTCCATTCAAAACGTGACGTCATTGTGCACCGAGGCAAAAAAAAAATTCAGGTATTCTCAATTTCAAGCATTGCATTGATCAATTTTGCATAAAAATGTTGGTTTAAATATTTTATAAATTGATGAGTCATTTGGACTAGAAAATGTCAAATGTCAGTGAAAAGAAAAAACTGTCAACAAAGATCCCAGAACATTTTAGTTAAAAAAAAACTAAAATTAGCAAATTTTACAAATTACAGTAAAAATGTGGTATACCATTCATTTTCAAATTAACTGTCGATTAATAATCCTATGATAAACTACTCGACAATTATTGGCACGCTCATATTAAAATCTCTGTAAGGGGATGAGATTGTCAGAAACGATCATGAAGTTAAATGGTTAATATTATTAAAATATATTAACTGATATCTATATTGCCTAAAAACTGTAACTGTATCTCAATAATGTTAGTTCTTTTGAGATTTCTATTAGAGTTCAAATACATTGTGGTGTGAGCATCATGTTAGGTAGTTAGAATGAAGATAGTTCTTGCCCAACAGGATTCTCTGGTTATAAGCTTATTAATTCCATGGTTCTGAATCACAGCCCCTTGGGTGGGAAGATGAGAAGTTGTGCCGATGATTTTAAACTGGGGAAATAACCTCCACGAGAACATTTCCCGGACTTTTTGAAATGGCCGAGAAAATCACATATGTGGGTCGCAGATCAGAAGCTTGGAACCGGCCTACACAAATACTGATTATACAGAGTATAACTCATAAAACATAATTGCAATATTGGTGAGTAGAAATCACATTTTTACAAAAAATATATCGCTCTGAACGATTTGTTTCTTTTTGCCCTGCTTTGTAACATCCTCACTGGGCTTCACAATCTAAATGACAGAAAGCTCTGAATACATCTGTTTAGAACTGCTTCAAGCTGATTACTGCCTGATACAAATACCAATAGTCACATCAGATAAGTGTTTGGAGTCACTTCCCAGAAAAACAGCACACACACACACAGTGCGGTATGAAATGAGAGTAGGGTGAGTTGGAGGTTTGCCACATACCGTGATCACTGATGCAGGACAGATGGGCACTCCATTCCTCCAATCAGAATTCAGCTCACAGTTTCTAGGGTGGTATTACAGAAGACACTGAGAGAGAGAGAAAGCGAGAGAGAGAGAGAGAGAGAGAGAGAGAGAGAGAGAGAGAGAGAGAGAGAGAGAGAAAGACAGAGAGGAGGAAGGGGAAAGATACAGTGATTACAAACAGGAAGTTAGAAGGTGGGAAAGCCCCTACGCTGGCCCATCTTGCCAACTTGTACAGAAATGACACAGGCTAAAGCAAAAGTAATTGTCTTCAGCCACTTCTGGCTGAAACACTCAGTTCTGTTAGCTTTTATACTTATATCTATGTACCTTCAAGATTCAAGATCTTTATTTGTCAATTTTGCTATAACAATAATAATACATTTAATTTATAACGCACTTTACATTTGGAGTGCTAGACGTGCAGGAAATACAGAAAATTGAAATGGTGTTTCTCTCTCTCAATAATGAATAAAGAAAATAATTATATATATAAAATACCCGAGAAATGTAATAGGATAAATAAAAAATGAAATAGTTTAATAACATAAATATAAATATATATACGGTTACTTTTAAGCAACTTTGCCCAGAAAGGAGTTATTTTATTTCGAGATATGTATGTGTGTGTGTTCTCAATCATATTTAGAAAATGTCAGAGAGAATTTAGATAAAATATTAACACATGGAAGTGAATTATAATAAAATAAATTAAATCAAAACAGATAACACGATGTGTTTGGACAGGGATAGACAGATACTTTATTCTTCCCAAGGGAAGTTCAAGCGTCCAATAGCATCGATACAGATTCCCACAGTATTTAAGGCATGCAAGAAATATAATAATAGTAACAGTGCAAAAGCAGTTATACATTGAATGAATGCTCATTTTGTACTGAATTTGTACAGGATTTACAAGATGTGTATGTTTATTTATATTTAAAGTTAAGAAGAAAAAAACTTAATTAAGAAATAAACATGACGAGATAGTAACTTTTAAAAGATAATTGACAGTGACCTGTTGACCCTGCAGTGGTTTCTGGCCTAGTTATTTTTTTTTTTTTACATAAATAATGCATGATTTTTGCCACTATAAAAACATCTGAAAGGCGCTGGACATTTTGTTTATACAAAACGCTGGGGTTACGCTCAAAAGCATTCATCTGTGGCCAGATAAACAAGTGGAGAGATGCTAATGACTTCCAGATACGGTTTCAGATCGTGTAAATGAGGCTGCAGAATTGATGGCTTCTGGTTTTGTGCCTGTCACAGGAGCCATGGCCGCATGTGTGGCTCGTTGCCTTATGATATATGTGTGTACCACTTTGCTGTTTAATGTGGTTGTGTCTCTGGCAGCCCAGCAAAGCAATGCAGCTCCCAGTTAATTGGCCTGTTCTGAGAGCGCGTGTGTCAAAAACCATATCTGTGACTGTTTCTGTGCGTAGTGGTGTAGCTCTCCAACCAGACAAAACAAACCACTGCCTTGACGTCCCAACTCCTCATAATTCACCACTGTGGAAATCAACTAACACCATCAAAGCCGTTCCACAGCCCATCCACATTCCTGTGTTTTCAATCGGATCAGATTATACCCTTCCGATTGCTCAGTTGCCTCCCGATCATTACTATCAGAAATATGGTGATTCAAACAGACGTCAGTGTTGATAAAGTGAGAAAGCGGGAATTCAATCTTTCCGAATTGCAATGTCATTCGCCTGTTTACGTGACATTTGATCTTTTCCGACCCGGTGTTTACACGCATCTACTCATCTAATCGGAAACAGCTTTCTGACATGCACAGACGATCCATACTTCAGTTCATATGGTGGCGATAATGCTACGATGAGCTGGGTGCCAACCGACAGCAAGCGCCCAGAAGAAGAGTACGACAAAGAGGGCATGCGCGGAAGTGACTTTTCACCCACCTATTCTTCCAACTATGTTCAACTCTTTCAAAGTTGAGATGAGAAAATGAGTCTCCGATGTAGACCGGTATTGTTTTGAAGTTGCCATATTTAAAATCGCTGCGCTGTGCGTGCGTTGAAAAAGCCCCGCCAGAGCATTATGTCACGACGCTGGTCGTGACATAAGCAGATACAACTCAAACAGAGAGCTTTCCGAAAAAGTGTTTACATGCAGTGACTGGCTATCGGAAAGGCTTTAACATAAGGAATATTGGTTGGAGTACTTTATGGCAGAATCTTTGTATAAAAAGGGTTTCGTGACTTGAGCCTGTTGCCATGGCTCCTACATCCAGCTCACATGACTACTCCATCAGCAGGTTTTAAGGAGATTTATGCATTTATGAGCTGTTTCACAAAGGAGACGTTAAAATAATATTGCAGCCTAAACTCTCCAGAGGTTACTGGGATTTTGTGTCGTTATTGCAAATTAAGGAGCACTAGATTTGTAACTAGTGGTTAAGTTTTATTGTCTAATCCATCTATAAAAAAAGACTAAACACTTAAAGATGTACTGCAAGCTAAGACGCCGGCGAAAACCTTAGCTGTAATTGTAAAGCCTTCTCACTTTGAGGCCTCTTGCATGCCAGCTGCTGAACTGGCTGCATCTTTAGGAACATGTGGTTGTAATCCCCGCTTTTCACTCAAATTACAAACTATGTCCGTTGTTGAAGAAACTCCACATCCAGTCACTTTGCAGCACAAGTGTTAATTGCCACTCATTTGTGAGTTTCCAGGCAAATTAGACAAGCAGTGGAAGCTGTCTGCCCTTGTTGAGGATTATGGGAAGGGTCACCCACACAACATATCAGTTGTATATAGGGCTGTCACTAACAATTATTATACTTTTTTTTTTTCCGTATTAATCAAAGAATGATGTTTTCGATTAATTCATAGAATGGAGAGGATGCTGGCGTCATTTGTTCGCCTTTTCTCCTTCCGGAAGGAAAAGTTCTGCTTCTCTGTCCAGGACTATACTCTGTAAAGCGTCTTTGGGTATCTTGATAAGCATTATATAAGCATGAGGTATTATTATTATTATTATTATATGTGTATTAACAAACTGCTTACAAATCGTAACGGTGCTGGAAAGCAGCGCTGCTATGCTAGCCATTAGAATCCACGCTAGATAGACTTCGTTGAGTTTTTAGACACATCGACAATTGCCAGTAACGACACCAAACAAACGAAGCTCGGTGTAAGAAATGTATGCCGCTGATTCATTTTCCGGTTAAAGAGTCTCAGGATATTTTCTTTTGTGATGTGGTATGCCATTTCTGTTTTTTACGAAAGCGTGCAGAACACCATCTTACTTTCAAGAATTCCCACACTGTTACTTTTGGTTCAAAGGTTAATTGACACGCTGCCATCTTCACTGGCGAAAAATGTTTATAAACGGACAAGGCAACACAATCCATGTTAATCAACCTATTTCCATAGTTGACGTGATCAATGGCATCGATGCGTCACGGCAGCCCTAGTTTTATATTCTAATCGATTGATAAGACACTCAGAATTAATCCATCTGTTGCAGGTCTTCCAATAATTTATGGTAAAGCAACGTTTCCAATAAGTAATATGAGTAATTTTAGGTATACACTTAATTTTCACTTCTGTAGAAAAACCCACCTTTGCCTCATATGCATATTCCATTATCAGTTTTTTCTTTTCAGAGTACAGCTTTGATGTACCATTATTCTCTCAGCAAGGCTGTTTCATAATGAATAGGAGCAGAAGCCAAATCAACATCTAATCAACATCTATATAGATTTAAGTCAGATCAGATCTGTCCATATCTGAGTCCTGTATGTGGCACTACAGGTATGACCCCCTTGAATCTGTTTTGAGTCAACATGTAGCACCATGATTTACAGTTGGGAACTTGTGGACACATTCTGAATTTTCAAAAAGTTAAATTTGAGATACAAAAAGGACGCAGGACATATTAAGCAATACAAAATAAGAGGTGTTATTCACAAAAACCTGCAGACATGGCATCCATAAAGTCTAGAAGTGATCAGGTATTTCAGAGACTTCACTGAAGGACATTGGTACTGTATCGGATCAATGGCTTGACCCATAAAGTCCCACCATTCAGGCCCAGTACCTCATCTAATAAGAGCTGGTCTTTGGGAACCCATGGCTGACCCATGCTGTTGGGGACAATTACAAGAGAGTGGTCTTTTAGGGCCGATGCCCACTTGACCCGGTAGTGTAAAGACACGGAGGAGATCCATATGATTTAAACTCCTCCCCAAGACGTGCTGACAAGGTTAGAGGGTCAACACAGACATTAACAGGTCAGTGTGTGGCCCACTTGGGAACAATTACTCCCAGTCACAGCTAAGTGGACACTTGATTGAACACGAAGGAGGCAGGACACACTTCCCACAGATAACAATTCCCAGAGCCATTTAGGATAAAAAGCCCTTGTGATACAGCCTTTATGGACAGAATTCATCTTCCTTTTCCCTTTTAAAAGAATGTGAGAGTGTGATAGAGAGCCATTCTGTGGGAAAGATGGGTCTCTCAAACCATTACCATTTTCTAGCAATACTAATAGCTGCTTATGACATGGAAACAATTACAAGGTGACTGGGAGAAAACGCCAAACAAGCTTAAGATTTAATTCTTCATACACTGGGACATTAAATCCAAGCGGCGGGATTATCGGTTCAAACTTGTTGTGTCTTGCGACAGATTTTGTCAGAATGCTTTCATTTTTATACGCAGATCAAAACAATAACAAAAGCCAAACTGAAAGAAAGGAGCACGATGACATAAACGGATCATGGTGACATAAATCTCTCGCCTCTAATTAACTTTGTAGATGCAGCCGTGTTTTATGCTCTCCAACCTTTAACCCACTGACAGTTTGACCCCTCTCCCACCACAATGACTAAAACTTTGCCACGAACATCTGGAGTCTTGTGTGTGGACCGCATCGCATAGCCAACTCAACAACAAATAATTTATGTGTTTCATCATAATGTGTGGGTTCAACATGTACTGTGGAAGAGAAAAACTAAACAGATGTTTGGGGGTAGCAACTGCTGATAAAACGAAAAACTTAGTAAATGTGCATCTCTGTAAAACGGTCACTCTTGTCCTGTAGTCTAATCGCACACAAATAGGGCTTATCGATTCACCAACACATTTCCCCTGCATTTGCATAATCCGTCCGTTGTTTGTTGTATTGTTTCTTTTTTTCCCCACCAGCTTTGTTTATTTATTTCTCTGTGTTAGAAAATCAGTTTCACATTGTCCCTGAATCTGCAGTGCTGGCTTCCGCTGCTGGCTGTTAGTGGCTGGACATGACACGGCTCACCACTTCTCCGACACACGACCAGCCTGGAGACGGGCACAACGGCGAGCAGAGGCGCTCTGCAAAACGCAAGGAGTGACAAGGAGGAGAGAATGTGCTTCTTTTTTGTGAAGAAGTCACTTTGTTGACAAACTTACATCACTCCAGAAGCAGCACTTGGGCTGCGGTTAGCTCTTTTCAAAGAAATCAAGAAGCACAGTCTCCCGCAGAGAAGCTCCTTCCCCTATCTGTCTATCCCGCCCTCCTCATTAACAGGGCTTTTTTCCAATTTAGGACCCCAGAGAAACCACCATCCTAAAGAATGCAGCACACAACATGAACCCATTTGCACATGCAGAGTGCAGAAGACTCACCAGCTGACCCATTGGTTGTTGTGGCAGACACCTTTATTTCCCAGGACCGTTTTGTAACCCAGAGGGTATAATGTGAATACCATCTGGTTACCACGTATTTAAAGCTGGCAGAGGTCCCGTAGCAGACAGCCTGGCAATGAAGAGAAGGGAATAAACTGCATCATTTACTTAACATGCATTTACCACGTGGCTGTTAAAGCCCATGACTAAATAATTTGGTTTCTTAAGGTGCCAGGTTCCGCTGTCGGCCAAATCTCCTCGCATGTACTAACAGAAGAACTGTCAAAGGGCTGATGAAGGAGATATGGAGATGTAAACCATGTGAAATCCTATTTACCACCAAGTATATTAACAGCTCTGGATACATTTACACCAAAGAAATCTCAAAGTGCATTATGCATGGCACAAAAGCCATAAACAGACAATAAACAAATTGTAATTATAATGCCAACTCTTTAATTACGTGTGTCATTTGGGGATGGTCGGGCTCACTCATTGTCAGAGTGATGTGAGAGGATTGGGGGAGGTGAGAAGGAAATCGAGCCTCGGGCCCAATGAGAACTGTATTCCCCACTCTCGAGGCGTGTTAGAAGGCAGAAAATTCAATTGGCATGGTTTCAAAGAGGAACAGTCCAAACAGCCTTAATCAGCAGGGACACACTTCATGCAAATCATTTACGTTAGCACAAGTAGAGAGCATTATCTAAGGTTTTGTTTCCAGAGCATGAACAATATTTGCTTCTTATGACCTCACAGCCAAATATACTGAGCACAGAAGAGTTTGGATCAGTGACCACTGACCAGATCTGATACAATCTCAAGAATAATTAAACAACATAAGCGGCCACAGCTCTGAATGAGCTGTAGAAGGAGTGGAATCAGAATTTCAACGGAACACTACTAAATGATATGACCGAACTACAGGACAGAAACAATGTAGAACCATGTAGAAAATGGAATATACACTTATATGACGAATGAGTGGACCTACTGGCCAGCATTACTGCTTGGTATGAATACTGTGTATTTTGACCATTTTGGTTTCTATCATAACCACTGTGTGTGCTATTTGCGTTAAAGTTAGTGAACCGTCTTTTCATATAAATATGCATAAATACCAGTGAGAAAAATACTTAATCTGCAGTAGTGTTGGTTTTGACTCATCATCCTCGGATTCAGCAGAAATAGCATATAAGAACATTTAATGGTTAAGTAACATTGGCATGGATGATATAGATACAATTTATTCCCTTTATACACCCTAAATAATTCCATACAATAAAATACAAGACAAATTACAAGTTTCATAGGCAAAATTTATAGGAAACAGTTATATACAAGCAATAAATGGTACAAGGAAGCTAAATCTGGAATAAAATCTTTAAATAATATTGATGAATCAATAAAACCTGGTGGTCATATGGGTAACACCGTGGATAATGCAGCGGTAGAGGGGTTAAATAGTTTATTTGCAAGGTTAATGTTGTTTTTTTTGCCAAAGTTATTTTTTAATTCTATAAACCAATAAACTGTAAGATAGGTTTTAGAAAAGTTTTTTTTCATTACACTGCTACAGATTCTAGGCAAATCCTACAGTGAAATATAATTTTATCTGCAGCTGGATCGAACTATAACATTTTCCACTCATAAAAGACAGGAAAAGATATTTTGTTATTCTTATTTTCTATAAGCAGAGGCTTGGTCTTTTGAAAAGGACCTGTCCATGTGAAAAAAAAAAAAGTTTTATCTAATACTTTCAACAATAACGTGTTTAGACCGTCATGTTAATGAGGATACAGCTCAGCTGCTGAGAGTGTCGTCTGTTTAGGGAGGAGTCTGCTATTCTTCGTCTGCTCACATGATATGAAATATTGTTGCTTACTTATGGATCATAGTCCAAACAAGAAGTGAGTGGCCTTGGCTAGCCTACAACATTAGCATATACAGTTTACAGTGAATGCCCTGGACAAAGATCAGTGAGTGAATTATTGAAAACGCCAGCAGTCCAAAGAACCCTGAATACATTTGAGGTGACATGTCAGATGAATCATCAGCTAAGCCATGAAAAAATGTCAGTTAGACAATGACAAACTGTCTCTAGCGTTGTTTACATATTGACTGGTACTTTGTGGTTGGACCTGATGAGAACACACAGCTTTGAATGCCATGATCTCACATGGCGGTAAGAGAGCAGTCACTATGAATCTGGTCAGAGGGTGAGGCATCGCAATCAATGAAAGTACCTAAACACAAACAAATCTATTATGGTACCCAAAACATGAAATCATACGTCGGATAGACTGTGTCAGAAACTGTTGAGCTATGTTATAATTTACTACTCAAAATCATGTTCACCTTTGCCTCTTCCTCTGACCATGTGATGTTCAACTGAATCCTCCAATCCGGGCCGACAGGCCTTTAAAACAGGATCAGTACTGATGGAGGTGATGAGAGTGACTGAGTGACGGGGAAAGAGAGCATGAAGGATACAGACTTTTTATCTGCAATCTATCTTGTATTCTAATCTAGCCATTATGCTCTAAAAAGAGACTGCTCATCTGTTCAATTTATGGGAAATTACCAAAAAAAAGATGACACTGCAAGAGGGGCTGGTCGGGGTGATTAAAATTCTTTGAATTACCCTTTCAATCACTGCATACATTTGCGTATAAAGTACACACAAAGGCACTCCAACTCCTGGCCAAACTCTTTTTTCAGCCGGATATGAAACGATTGATTTACTCATTTATAACTGTGCTGTTTGCAAAGTGAGGAAATGATTAGTCAACACAGTAAAAGCGTGTCCATCATTCAGTCCACATCAGCAATGTGAAAAAGCTTTTAGGAGTAACATCCAACAACTATGGACAGCTGATTGCTTACAACAGACCATATTTGTAGAATTTACAACAGGTGCAGTAAAATTTCCAACTAAAGGCTGTAAACAGGAAATAGTAAATGGTTAACAGAAGTCGACTGGGAAGACAGTGTGGAATATGTGTGTATGATGAAGAAGGCACTAGTGATGTCACTCATTACTCTATTACTGTATACAATATTGTGCATTCTGCAGACAAACAACTGAACAGACAGTAGATTGTCGTCTTTAGATCATCACTCTGACAGATCCGTGTAGCATTGTAACATGCGAAAGACTTCCACCTCTGAAAAATCTGACAATCCAGTGGGCGCTGCAGGTGGACAAGCGATTAGCCAATCAGAGCCAAGAATGAGATTAATACCTTTTAAGAACTATGCAGGCGGTCAAGCTCTGAACTGAACATGAGTTGAAGTAATAATGGCTTTTGACCCCTGCTAAATTGAATATCAACATTTTTAGTATTGCTCAACATTGTTGTTTGATTTGACTTTAATCCATCCCACTCTTAAAACCTTAGCAAAACTAATATGCTACCACACACCAGCATCAATGTCAACTTATAATGCCGCTTTCAGCTGGACACACTGCTAGCCACTGGTTAGTGATAACCAAAGGACCCCACAGAAATGTTTTAACACGTGTGAGACCATTCATTAGAAAGCTTTAACTCACTTGACTACTAGCCGTACCGTCAACAGGTAAAGAAAACTGTTCTCAGGTGGGCTAATCTACTGGCACCAGGTTATTATACAAAATAATCAAGTCAAAGTAAACTTTATGGTCATTTGCGGAATATGCGCAGGATGTTCCGTAATGTCCCAGAGTATGTACAAGAAATAACAACAAATTAACTATAAAATAAAGATGAAAGTAGCACATCAGTATATAAAAAAGTTAAAGAAGGATTTTTTGTATCTTGAGAATCATCAGAACTTTTGTTTTATTAAGGGAGAGGAAGGGCCTCGGCAATGTGTCACAAATAGCAAAAAGCTGTCTAATGACAGCACAAAAGGAAAATGGAATTACACACAGGCCTAATGAGATTATAGCTAGCCATCAGGGTTGGGGTCAGAAGGGCTCGGCTTTTCTTGGACTAGTAGGGTTGATTCAGAGGACAAAAGGTTCGGAACCACTGAGTTAATGGAAGCTTACCTATCGTAGTGTTGATAAATGTAAAATAGAAATCAACCAAACACTTATCTTCATGTGCTGATAGAGAACATATTGGTAGAATAATAATAATCCAACGCTCATGAATTTACAGTAGAAGCACAGCTGGTAGAATCATTTCTAACTCACCAAAATGTCCCATGTCAAGCTTCTTCCCATTTTCAAACATGCTTGCTGCTGTGCGATTCTGGTGACGCCATTGCAGGATTAGCAGCAGCCATCGTAGCCGTTAACACTTGTCTAAGAGGAAAAATCTGCAACCTATAATGCTGAGCTGCTACTTGGAAGCCAAAGACACAGCAAACCTGACAGGAATATTTGTCCAGTCTACAGAAAACATGAACGGAAAAGTTTATAGTAGCCTTCAACAAAAATGGCATTTTCTACCAAGATTCAAAATGTGCTTTTTAACAACAAAATAGTTGGCTAATCATAAAAAATGACATCATGAGCTCATAAAATGATATCATGAGCAGAGTCAAGACTTAACCCTCAGAACCAAATGTTATCTACTATGCTTAAAATATAAATGGGATAACATGGACCGCTCTTATCTCAAAACGTTATAAACAAAACAGAAACAATATTTTGTAAGTGTAATTTTCACAAGATTATGTTTATGATTATCTCTGCTCTGAACATAGAAACACAAAACAAACATTCAGTAAAATTACATAATCAATGTACAGTTAATATGCGATCAGAAAATTGTGGCAGATATTCAAATAAAAAGGACAAAAAGTCATACATTTTGCCATCATTTATTACCTCCACCAAGGAGTTTATGTTTTTACCTTTGTTTGTCTCTTTGTTAGCAACTTTGCAGAAAAACTAATGGAAAGATTTGCATGAAATGGTCACATTTTAGTTTAAACAAATTGTAGAGATTATTACATTTTGGTGACCTTATGTCATGACTTCACAACGTGACGGCATAATTACGTTTTCTTAACCATTCAAGGGTACGGCACTTTGGGAGGTTTGTCTTGCAATAACTTATAAATGAATGGGGGGATGTGAATGAGATTTAACCTGAATTAGCTTTGTAATAATATTTTCTTTGGGTGCTGCTGTGTATTTGCGGATATCTGTATGCTCTGAATTGTTTCTAGTTTGTTTAAAATGGAGTAGAACTCAGGAGAAAAAAAATCTATTCCTGGCATGAAATAATAAATTAGTCAAAAATACATCCAATTTTAAATGGTTGCATCATGGCATCTGGAATGAGATTAATTACAACCATGATTCCAAAATAGCTGTGTTGCTGTTCAAAACTAATACTCCATCAACTTTGTTAATTTTTGTTCATATAGGCTTGAGAATTTAGGAATTTGTTAGATAGGAAAAGACCATGAAAGCCATGGAATGCTGAAAAACCTGCCATTTGATCAGTACATGCTTTAAGAGGAAAACAGTTCATAGGTGTAGGATCATGATTGGGTATGAAAGGTGCATCCTCGAAAGGCTCCATCATTCGTGAGCAAAGATGGGACGACGTTTATCGATTTCTGAAACTAAATGATATTTTTAGAGGACAACACTACATGTGTTTCTTAACACATCTACAACCACTCACATTTCATTTTGTTCTTTCTTACATATTAAATGGTGTTCCAACATTTTGGAATCAGGTCTGTCTCACTCATCCTTAACACAGATAGCGATATCAGGAGAACCAGCACCGAGGGCTTCTCTAAAACAAAAACAAAAGTGTCTTGTTAGCACTTGAAGTGCTTTTAGTCTATTGCAGGCTAATCTGTCAACCAAAATCCTAAACAGAAATGGTGTAAAAAACCTTTATCCGTCTGAGAGGTTGGTGAATTGAGCTCCACCCTGTTTACAACACTGAGAACAAAAACAAACTCCCTCCAAGGAGCCCGAGCAAATGCAGGTCACACAGTGCAACCGAAACAGGCAAACAACAATAAGGTCTGAAGATCTTCAGGGAGAGCAGGCTATCAAACAACAACAGCCAGCACACAAACAAGGTGAGCATCTCTGTGTATTAAAGGGAGTGATCTGGAGAGTGAAATGTCTCTCCAGATCACAGAATGGAAAGTGAGACAGAGAAAAAGCGAGATGCGCCGTAAAAGTGGAATTGAGCATCAAACAGTCAAATAACACCCCCACCACCCCAGTCTCAGGTCAACTGAATCATCAGGAGTCAGGGAAGATACCGTCACCACCTTCCACGAATAGCTCAGCAGAGTACATCAGTATGACTTCACCGCGGCAAACCCAGTAGTTTGAGAACATACTCCCTCAATATCCAGGGGACTCTGAATGAAGAGGTAATGAATCTCAGTTAACAAGGCCATTATCAGTGAAGGAACTACATCATCAGGAGGGACTCTGAATACACTAGACCCTTACATTCACAGGCCTTTTATTGTTGCTATAAACTGCTGGAGTCTAGTAGCAACAACTGTACCAAAAACAGCACAAAGGTAAAAGTGTCATGCTTCTGATCTCAGGCGGTGCATCATCACTGTGAACTATCAGAGCGCAGAAGCGACACAGGCCCAATTAGCCATCTCTGTTCTCCGCTCCAAAATCTTTAAACAAACCTGCATACTTTCATCTGTGCTCCAGACTCATCAGTGAGGTAGCACCTCTGCTAGACAGCACTGAATCATGGGTAATTACAGCTTCCCAATTACCACCCAGCTGGTAAATATATATCAAATAAACAAGCAACAAACTGTCCATGAGGTGCACACTGTCATAATGGGGTAGTTTAGAGCGATGTTATATGTACGGGGGGAAGAAAGCGTTCTGCTGTAAAGTGAACTATCACCCGTCTGTGGTGAAGATCAAAACAGTTTGCAAACTAAATAAATAAATAAAAATAAAAACATAAGTTTTGAGATACTTAATATACATGACTAATTACTAAGGTCGGTTATTGCAGTGAATTTTTGTAGAATCTTTGTTATATTTTATGGCATACTGTGATACATATTCCAAAATTCTTATTTTGTCATTACATTTACAAATGATGTGGAAAATGTTTTTATAATATTTTTATTATTCAAATGAAATGTTTTATAATTAAATTGTCTTAAAAAGAGAAATGGTGATAATTATGGTTTACTATGGAAACACAGGTTAGCTTAAAGTAAATTAATAGTTAGCTGTGAATCTATTCAATAATATCACATAACAGATCTTCAATTTAACATTATTGGGGTCTGATATTCCTTTACTTACATCATTGTACCGATTTTAGACTTATAATTTTTACCATGGTCTCATCGTACATTCATTTGTATGTATGATGAGACCTGTAGAGAACTGTTTCCTGTTGACGATACATACTTGTGGTCCAGCCATTGATCCAACCTCCATATTCAACAGTTAAAAGAGTTAACGAAAATCTCACACTTTTATGATCCTTCATTTTTTGTCACTGTCTGTGTCCGTGGAGAGTTTGATTTGTATTTCCATCCAAAGGAACCGGTAAGCATCACAGTGATTAATTAGTCCATCACTCATTCCTTTTCCCTTTGATGATGACGTTTTTCAGCCGACTTAAGGCAGGGCATGCAACAGCTGTAAACTATTGCAAACTGTCGTGTTTTAGTGAATTGTACTTTCTTTAGTGAACTTCTATTGACTCATTTTTTACTTTTGTGGCAAATACTAATACTTCAGGGTAAAACCGAAAGTAATGTTAGTGTTAAGGAAGTTTTCCAAATGTACCGATTTCCATGAAACGTTAAGCAGTACATATTCCCTTGTAAGTTATATCGGTTTAAACCAGTACACTAGTTTTATCGTGTTATTCTTCTAATGATGTTTTTAATAACCAGGAAGGTGAATACACAACATTGGTTATATTCTGCTGGACAAGTAACTGTCTTAAAAATTAAAATGTAGCCTTTTCTACCCAGACAAGTCAAGATGGACAGCAACACTGTTGAATTCAAAGGGAAAAAAAGATCAGCTGCTGTAACAGTCTGTCAACAAAATTTGCATTGCTGCTCTCTCCTCATCTCCATTACTCTCTCCTGTCTCTCCTCAAGCCCACGGAGCTGCCGGCTTAGATCTGAGTACTCTGATGGCTTATCACATAGCGAGCAGCAGGCTAAGCCGGAGTGATGCGCCCAAAAGACATGATCAAAGCGCACCAACTTTCCACACAGCCATGTTGATGGAAGAGCAGGCCCTGCCATGTTATGTTTCTTATTAGTCTGGGACTGCCGACTGAAAACACAGTTAAGAAGTCAAGGATGAGGCCCTTAAAGATGCAATCCTGCAACCTCATTATACATCACACTGCCTACTGTTACCCAGGTTCAAGTGTGAGACAATTTCACATTCGTAAATGTCAGTTTTGCTATTCTCATACTCACACTGATGCAGCATATTAATGTTTGAACCTACAGCCAGATCACGAAAGCTTTTATTTTTTAGCTATCTATAGGAATTCAGTTGTGATATGAGAACTTTGGACTCTTCCTGCAGCAGAACCACTGGTTTCTAAAGAACCTGTGAAATAGATTGAGCCACCACTACAGCTGAAACAGAATAGAGCCATCAACTTAAACTACAACTTAATTAACAGAGATAAAATATCTAACCACATTTGTTGGCTGATCGGTTCTTCGCCAAACCACAAAAACTGTCAAGGAAGAATTCAAAACTGAAAACTTATCATGAAAATTAAACTGTCAAGGAAGAATTCAAAACTGAAAACTTATCATGAAAATTAAACTCAAACTCCAACAAATTGGGTCCTTAAAATGATACCTCTTCCCACAATTGTAGGGAGACCACCTTTACAACATGCATACCTCCTTAAGATCAGGAATGGCCTAATTCCAGCATTAACTGCTCCAGGAATTCAACAGTAACCACATGATTCCTCTCTTCTTCTGACTTTTACACTAGTGCCAAGAGAGTAAAACGGCTTATTGGAAACTGTAATGATGGATAAAGGGGACATGATTAGGATTGACATCACTGTACACTGTGGAAGGTTTTAGTCTCTGGCCAACAAAACGAAAGGGATACGTTTTTGAAGAGTTTGGCTTTATATCAGGCATTATGTGCTTGGACATAAGCTTTTGGAAATACTGTAGGGTTTGAAACATAGGGGAAAAATGGTTTATGGCAAATCAACATGTAAGCATGTCAGGTTATATCAGAGTAAAAACTGTGGCCGTATCAGAGTTAATCAGCGCAAATCTGATAGAAAATACCCTAAAAATAAAGCCCACATCACAACCACACACAGATTATACTATGTGTTGTATAGTATAACTGAGATATATATAAACTGGACAAGTGATAGTGAGAGGTGCCCTCTCCCTCCCTCTATCTCAACCTAACCCAGTCCAGATCTTCTCGAGGTTTCTGCCTGTTAAAAGTTCTTGTTTCCTCAATACTGTTGCCAAGTGCTTGCTCATGGGGGAATTGTTGGATCTCTGCAGGATAGAGAGTTGGTCTGGACCTGCTCTTTTTGGAAAGTGCCTTGAGAAAAAATTGGTTGTGTAGAGCGCTATACTACTGTAGAGCGCTATACTACTACTGCCGACAGGGACAAACTACAGCTTAAGAAAACACATACAAATAGATTAGGCACAGGCAAATAAAGAAAACATATTCATCACGCTGCAAAAATCACAGCACAACATATTAAGCACAAGACAACAGAAGTGTTTCGGAGGACACGTGATACACCTCCGATGCTCTTTTCTAATGCTTCATGTAGTGAATAAAACCATATATAATATGCAAACATTTCATGTATTTTGATTAACAGTGTTACCGTCGCTTAACTTACAGTTCATGTGGTCATGTGACTTAGAATAAATCCTTTATCCACATAGTTTGTTTGTAAGGCCTAAATGCCGTGAAAGAGTCCTTATCTGATCTCAACTACGATTCCCTAGCTCAGAGGCTAAAACAGCAATTTGGTTTTCTAGCATATTAAATATAAGAGGAGCACCGATCGGGAGGCCTTGTTTCATTTGATCGGCAATCGGATGAACAGCCTCACTGAGGTTGATTCCATAATAAAGGTCTCATTATAGTGAAATAATACAAAAACACTTTATGGAGAAAAGGAGTAATTTAATGGCTCTGTCATGGTTAAATTTAGATTTCATTCTGTAATAACCAATGACCTGGATGGATCCGCAGCGTTGGCCAATCAGTCAAACTTTAGTGAATACAGAGATGTAATGGATCCATTGAGAGTTTGTTATGATTTGTAGCGTTAGCAGTTTTAACCGCTTCCTTTATGCAGAAATTTTTTTTTTAAATTCCTTTATCATTTGATTCAAATCTAAAATTTGTCCAAAGCTGTCTGTTTGTAACTTTGAAATGACCTACAATGTTCATATCGTCAACAGATGCTTATTGAAAAGTTAAGCTACTTTGGGACATAAACTGTCGAAGGCTAATTTAACTGTCCACTCATGGCAGAATAAGTGCAACCACATGACAATACTAACGAGCACCAGTCTAACATCAAACGGTGGAAAACAATGTGGAAATAGTGATGAAATGTGACATTTCTGTTTCATCCAGCTGTTTTCATGCAACTGAACCGAGGCGAGACAAAATTATCGTAGTTAACTCAAGTAATTGCAATCAGACGATTATGTAATAACCCTAATGAAAGATGTTGAAATGTAAATGTTCACTCTTTAACAGGTTTGAGAATTTCACTACACTTTTTTTCTTCTATTACCCTAATAAAGTTGACATATCTCAATTAAAACAAGACCAAAAACTCCCTTATTATTATTTGTATCTTTTGTTGCAACTTTTTTTACTCAGTCAAATTGGGTTGGTGTCCTCTAGCATCAGATGAACGTGTATATTAATTAATCTAAATAACATGTTAAAATTCTTGATACTTTACGTTTTTTAAAAGGCACTGGGTAAAATATGGTCCACTGCTAGCATTAAAATACAGCTTCCTGGTGTTGCAGAGGCTGATGCTGTGGGTTCTGCAGCCCAACAAGCCTATTATTCATTAAATAACACTTTACTACCTCAATAACTAATTCAAGACACCGACTTGACAGATACAACTAAATATATATGATACCATATTTTTCAATGACTATCTGCCTGTCTGGACAATCTGCATCCCAAAGTCATAAATTAATTTTGAATTCAAGTTAATTGATTTAAGTCACATCCATGCAGACGGATGATATTTTTGTCTGCATCCCTCCCTTTATTAAGGACAAATGACGGAAGACAGTAATTAATGGCTCCATGACTTAATGGCCATCTTGAGCGTTTCTGCTGTCTCCATAGAGACAGAGGAGCTGCACAGAGGAACACCTGAAGATGTCCACTCTCTGATCAATGGTGTTCCCTGAAACGGGGGAACCGTCACACACAACATGGGCTGAGGCACACTATCCTGTACCCTTGAATTTTTTTTCTGCTTTCCTTTGTTATCACCTCCATTCGTGTAACAGATCTTTAATGAGCGTGTGGCACTCCGCCATATTACCAACCAACAACAATTACATGGCAAAAATAATTTACCTGTTTTTTAATTCATCTGTCACTTGTCTTGCTCGCTGCAAAAAAATTAATTAAAAAACAAGCATCAATTTTGAGGCCATCAAAAATCACAAGAGGGATGAAGTTGCAAATAAAAAAAAAATAGAGAAAAAAAATGCAGGCTTATTCTCACACTGGGCTGAAAATAACTCTCCTTATCATTCAGCTGAAAGCAAGGGCTCCCAGTCAGTTTAGAGGCCCTTCATACCCAGCACAGGGTATTTCAATGTGTGTTCACAAATACTGAGCCGTCGGATGAAAGGGAGCGCCGCTCCACTCGGGGATGGCAGTCCCCACACTGAATGCATGAGTGACTGATTACTTTCTTACCAGTTCAACCACAACTCTCCACAAAGAAGAGCCTCGGCTCCAGCCTGAAGTCCAAACTAGAAACAAGGGCTTTCCAAAATAATACTAAATTACAGATTGTTGCGTTAAGGATCTTGCACCACTACAATGCATAAAGCTGCTCTTCCTCAAATTTCAAGCCGCTTCACTTTCCCCATGCCAGCTCCATTTACTCTGATGTAGCGTGGGGCAGCAAAAGCAGTCATTCTTTTTTCCCGAAGCAAAGACGGAGGACGGCGTTCTCATCAGAAACAGCAGAAGCCTGACTGTAGGCAACAGCCGTGTCAAAAAGCAGGCCTGAAAAAGTTGCAAAGAAAGTTCATCCAGTGTTTTAAAACCTTGGTCAGCATTTGCGAATGTCCATTTCTGCATAAGTGAGCACACAAACCCCAGTGCCTGTTCAAATAGTCTGCAGCTTTCTCTCAGGCAGCTCATGACAACAGCCCAGCAGCAGCACTGTTTGATCTCCAATGTTTTCCTTAATCTGGGTTGTCAAGGTTCGCTTGTTGGAGGCTGTTTACTTTACTTCTCCTCAAAAAAAGTGTTTTTTCCCCTCAGACAATGACTAATCCAAAGACCAAGAAGGAGGGAGCACTGCCAGCAATAGTTGTTAGAGCTGCAGTTTCCCTTTTGTAAAATTTCAGATGGTTTTAGTTCTTCGGGTTGCCAGCTGCAGACTTACTGTATGAAATATATCTTTTCATTCTTTTATACAGGTAGTTTACTCTGAAACACTAAGACAGACAGACAGACAGATAGATAGACAGATAGATAAGATAGATAGATAGATAGATAGATAGATAGATAGATAGATAGATAGATAGATAGATAGATAGGATAAGATAGATATGATAGACAAAATAATAAGATCGACAAAAATAATAAATATTGATTTTAAATGGAACAAAACAAATACAAATAAAATATAAAAATGGGTTAACAACACCAAGAACACTGTCCTGTCTTAAAGTGGTTCTCTTTTTATCTTTTCTATACTAAATTATATTTTTGGTATATATATACTTATTTCACTAATAAATCACCATGGTGTAAGTATTATACATATAGCCTTTCAAAAGCAGATATTCTTTAAAAGCTGGATGTTCATTTTCAAATTATTGGTAGTTAGACTCTATTGGTCTGTAATACACCTGTTATAACATGTTAATTAATATCTTAAGCATTTGACTGCTTGACTACATTTCTACATGGATAAATATTTATGCTCAAGTAACTGCATAACTAAGAAAACTCCATGGTGTAAGAATTATAAATATTGCCTTTCAAATGCAGATTATTTTTCCAATTATTGGTAGTTAGAATCTAATTATCTGTAATACATCTGTTATAACATGTTAATTACTAGCTAAAGTATTTTGACTGTTTGAATGCATTTATAACATGGATAAATATCTAGGCTCAAGTAAATACTTTTGGAGAGTGCATACAAAGTGCATAAACTTCACATTAACACTATAGTATTGATAGTTAATTTATAACTTTTAAAAAAAGGAATTTTTCTAGCAGTTTTATTAAATGTTCTGCAACATCAGACTGTTTGTTGTTATGAAAACGTTGCAGCAGCATATCTGACTCAGTAAAACTATATAGTTCAAAGTTTGGGCAATAGAGTAAAGAAAAGTGACAAAGGCTAAGTTTGTGTGACTGAAAGTTGTCTTGCAATAATTCAAAACAAATGAACAAAATCGTTCATTTTAATTAGAAAACAATAGAAATTGGGTGATTGTATACTTTTTAAGTGGAGAAACAGTTATTGTGTACAGCCTTAATGTTAGAGTGGGTAACTAACAAAGTACAAGTATTTCATTACTGTGCTTAACTGGATATAACACACATCTGCATTTGACTTCAGTTTTTACTATTCCGACAACTTCTTGCATTTACTCCCTGCATTCCAGCAAAAATATCTGATCATTCTACTCATTGTGTTTTCAACATGGTCAAATTACTTAAGTTGAGTATCTTTATTCTGCATCACTGCGTAGTTTCCTGACATCAAGACTGTTTTCAACCTGATG
This sequence comes from Lophius piscatorius, assembly GCA_009660295.1. Lineage (NCBI taxonomy): Eukaryota > Metazoa > Chordata > Actinopteri > Lophiiformes > Lophiidae > Lophius > Lophius piscatorius. Next base: position 89,928 of record VRLP01000667.1, on the reverse strand, counting down.
AGCCAAAACATGTAGAAAAGAAGACCCCTTGGTGGATCGATGAGTGCATGTCACTCATGAAACCCGTATAACAAGTAAAAATGGGAAACAAGAGCAAGAGACATATTCAAGGAACAGGACCAAGAAGACAAGGCGTAATGTCAGTGTTTTTTTTTCTCTGATCAGCCTTTTTCTTTACATAATAGTCATCAGTCATCATTCACAATGAATGCAGTTAACTTCTGAATGCCAGCAATAGAAGTAGAGGTAAATCTCCTATTAACTGTTATTAATATCATTTTAATATTAAATAAATATGATATGACGTTTGCCCAAATCGGCAGGTAGTAAAGTGCTTCAAAGGTCTCGCTGCAAAAAGCTCCTGATTTACATTTCAGATATTGCACCTTTTTTTTTAACTATTACTTAAGTAAAGAACCACTACTTATACTTTCACCAGACTTTTTTTTACACAAGTAACTACTTCCATAGTGAAGAACGCGTGTACATTTTTCCACCTCTGCAGAGGAGCCACACCAGATCAGCCTTTAATAATAATAGCTCTAATAAAACCTAAGCTGCTTATTAGTGAAAGCTATGTAACTGTTCTAATAACTATACTTTAGATCACTTGTGATGCCTTCCTCCGGTTTCTCGGAGCTAACACGTGGGGGAGAGCTCCTTCTCTGGTCCCACTCCAGAGAAATCACGGCACTCAAAACTTCCCTTTCGCGGAGAGAAGTTAGAAACGTTCACGCTCAGGTAGAGCTATAATGGAGGACTGTGAACGGCAAACACTTTATAAATCTCATAAGCCACATTTACTCCCACCCCTAAGGGATTTACGCATAGTTTGGGGTAAGTTAGGACCCCAACTTTCCACAAAAAAGTAGAGGATAGAAGGCAGCCTAGTTCAAAAAACACTCCCGTTAGTCCCGGAGACAGCGCTACCGACCAGGCAACACGGTAATAACACAGGTGTTTTTTTCTTTAATTCACTAATTGTATCAGTTGTACAAAACAAGAGAAAACTACATGACAAACTAAATGAGTGTGTATTTGAATACTGCTTGTATCTAAAAACGACACAACAGAGCTAACGTGAACATAATGGTCAAACTTACCCGAGTGGAAAACAGCAGCTAACAGGCGCACGCGGAGGGTACCGATTAGCTAGCATGAGATATCGAAGTCGTGCGCGCGAGCTTGTGTACCCAGAACGCGTGCGACAACAAATCACGCCGTAAACACCAACAATATTACTCCGCCCGCCTCTGTGTTGGTGTCAGTGGTGGTGGAGGTGGAGGAGGTGAAGGGGTGGTGGGGGGGACTAACTAACTTACTTAACTACAAGGAGAAAGATAATCTTACCGAGGGCGTCGAAAAAAGAAGCATTAATGTGGAGATCCACACGCGCTGGCTCCCAGGCTGGCTCGCGGGGGTTAAAAAAAAAAAATTCAGGCACGAGCTCCTCTCTTAATGTTATTAGATTTTAACGCGCCTGGCCAAAAAGAAGGAAGAATCGCGGATTTGGATGTTGTTGTTTTGATGTTCCAAGTCCGTGACGTCATATCCACCTGCTGGGTAAACAAGCGTTCAATTGCATCGCGGATCATTGATAGAAAACATCAGAGACACAAGTAGAAGTCGGGAACTCTCGGGAGCACTCAGGAGTCCCTTTCCATTGGGAAATGTGGTGATCTGCATTAGTTTGGCTCCAAGTGTGACAGGAGAGAGGGGGGTGTCAGAAAAACTTAAATGTCTGAGCTGATTAATTGCAACTGAGGCAGAATTAGGTTTATTATTTCAGAATATTTTTCTTCCTCTTTTCTTCATGTTGGATTTGTGATCCAGCACACCTACTTCAAAATATTACTCCCAATACACCCATCAGCCATAAAATTATAACCGCTAAGAGGTGAAGTCAGAAGAGCATTGATTATCTTGTGACATGAGAACCTGTCACTGGGCGGGACGTATTAGTCAGCGGGTGAACATTTTGTCTTCTTAAGTTGGAAGCAGAAAAAAATTAGCAATTGTGAGGACCTGAGTGATCTTGACAAGGGCCAAATTTTGATGGCGAGAGAGCCAGGTCAGAGCATCTCCAGAATTGTCTCCAGGGGGGGTCTCCAGAAGGCTAGCCAGTGTCGTCCGATCTCACAGAAGAGCTACTATGGCACAGTCCGGGCTTCATCAATACCTGAAGCAGCCTCTTGAATGAGAGGTGACACGTCTTCAAGCCAAAACAGAAGTCCAGCTGTTTTGGATTCAACCCGCAAGGATTATCATGACCAGGATGAATGAGGAGCTACACAGATACTATGGCACAGACAACAGAAAAGACAGATCAGACAGGTGGTTTTATTGTTCAGGCTGATCGGTGTAGACAAATAAAGAAAAAATGCAAGCTGTTCAATGTCTTAAGGAGTTTTAGTTCTCAACAGGGGTATTTTTTATGGTTTTGAAAATGATCGGTGGCCTATAAGAAGCAAACATCATTCACATTGTTGTGGTTTTATTTTCTGGCATGTCTCCGTAATATCTCCAACTTGACTGCATCTAAATTTTGTGGTTTGAAAGTGTTTTTATTCTAACCCCCTGCAGTGTGTTCCCCCAACGTTATGTTGTCCCGAGGAGCATAGAAACATTACAACGGCAATTAAAATCTGTTACTTCTTGCCCCTGGAGATGAGAATTACCATGGGCCAGTTCAACAGTCCAGTTAACACTCGTTGTAAAGCAACATTAATTCAACCCCAAGAGAAAATATTTCAAGTCTTCTTCTTTTTTTTTTTGCCCTTGATCAAGGTCTGAGAGGCACAGCTCATTTCTCAGTCAACGACATCACGTTTATCATGGCTGCATCTGGGAGGAATGCAGCTGATGGACCCTCTCGGGAAAGTCTGTTTCTTAGTAAACAGTGCCACCCTCTGGCCAAAGCCTGTCACAGGACAAAATTCTATATTTCCACTGAATAATCACTTCATCTGCAGAATGTGAGTTAATGAGGAGATCATTTAATAACCTTAATCCTCTGTTATGTCACTTTTTTTTTTACCATTTCTCTGCCGCTCCGGGCGTGCTTTGTCACATTCTCCGCCTCCAGTTCTGCTTCTAGATGAGTGATTGATCACAGAAGTATGATCTTCCTTTAGGCTCACAGCATTTTAAATAGTGCAGTTCTGCTCTGTCGTGAACTGGACACACAGAACAGTTAACAGAAAACAAAAAAACAACTTATTCTTGCATTTGTCTTAATTCACAGCAACACTGACACAAAATGAGGAAGCAGGAAAACAAAATTACCTACCACTTCCTGTAGACGGAGCAAAAAACAAACTGATGAAAAAACCCATTCCTGCACAACTTCTTACTTTAACGGCCCTCTAAATCATTTAGGGAAATACATTTGAAAAGCAATAACTTCCTTAAAGGCTGTAAACTGAGTTAAACAAGCTATATTTTCTCTTTAAAGATACCGTATGTGTTGTTTGAAACAAAACTATTAAACCCATATTATAAACATTATCAGGTTTATTCGCAAAATGCACTATTAATCAGCTATTTGCAATAACCTAATCACACAAAAGAGTTGAAATAATCGTCTCTGTGACGAACTGGCGACTTCTCCAGGGTCCCAGCACGACTGATTATAATTTTATTTTTCCATATTAAACAGAAAATCCTGCTTTCATAGACTATAGTGGTCTAAAATTAATGAACAGCCTAATCACTATGCACACATCTGCGAATTAGATGTTGTTAAAACACAGAGTGTTTTAGACCCTCTTAGACCTTAGCAGTAAAGTTTCAAAGTTTTTTTTTCTGATCAGGCCTAAATTTACATCAGGGCTCCATGACGAACACCACAGCTGACACAAAGCGCAGGAGAAAACATCTCCTGCACTCTTAAAACCATCAAGATTTTAATTTTTCGGATGCTGTTCTGAGGGAGCGACGAGACGAAACCGTAGCTATGTATCCGCAACAAGGCTGGAGGAGGAATGAGAATGGAGCATACACTATGAAGAACACAGTGAAGCATGGCGGCTCGGGTGATGCTCTGGAGCTGCTTTGCTTCCCAGGCCACTGGAAACCTGCATGTAGAGGTTAAGAAGGAATCTACCAGGTATCAGGAAATCATGGAAGAAAAACATCTCGCCGTTTGTGAGGAAGCCGAAGCAAGAACTCAAAATCCACCATAACTTGTCTTTAGAGGAAAACCTGAAAGGTTCTAGTGTGGCCTGACTTGAATCCCATAGGAAACATCTGGGATCTGAAGAAGGTGGTAATAGCACATAAACCCAGGAGTACTACAGACCTGGAGGTCTTTGTTCATTAGGAACTTAGTAACTTTGGACTTAGTGGGATCAATGGTTGAGAAATGATGGCCCAAAAACTTTTGGAGATAAAACTTCCCCTAGTGTCCGAAATATACCACCAACCTTTCATGAAATCACTCCAGTTCTTCCTTTTTTATTTGCATATCTTATTTCATTTATGAATTTAACACCTTAGACACTCTAAATTTACCATAAAATGACAAATATTGTGGTCAAGAAGGCTCTAAACAGCAGGAAAAAGTCAATTATAATTAGATTAATCATCATTACTACCTTCATCATTGAGTGAAATCTGTTAACCTTCTGGGTTTTTGGAGAACTACTTGACCCCTTATTAAACTTTTTGGTTGAATTAAGTTAAAAAGATCTGTTCAGTAAGTCTTCACAAGCTATAAAATGTAAAAAAAAAAAAAAGAAGTAAATTTGATAGAAGAGGACTTTCTCAATAGCCATGGTGAGTGCCTCCTCCTCGGTGGCCCCTTCAACCTTCCGTGTCCCCCAGGGCTCCACCCTTGGTCCCTTACTCTTAAGCATATATATGGTGCACCGGATCATATTATAAGCAGGTTTAGTCAAGTGGCAAATATTTTGCGAGAAGAAATACAGACTCAAAATGTGCTGGACCAAACAGTTGAGCAGGTAAGTTAAAGGTTTAATGACCTAAGGGTCCACAGAGCTGCAGAGACACGCGGATGTCCTCTGAGTCATTCAAAGAAGTAGAAAGCTGCACAGTTGGATTCAAATATAGGAATCATGGCATGCAACACACACTCATTGACATGCAATCATGGCCAGAATCCATAATTAAAATACATGATTAAAAAGAAAAAACACTGTGCAAAAAAAGAAACAACAACTTCCTGACATGAAAGATGAAAGATTAGACGGTTTGACATCTGAAAGAGAAAACAGCTAAAGACATGTGCTTATCTGCGCGTCTAATGGATTGGATGACTGGTAAATCAAGCAATCCTACACGCTTTTATGGGATTACAAAAGTGTTTTTTTTCTCTAAAGGTTGTAAACATGATTGTCTGGTGTAATTAATGAGGAAATATCAAATGCGTGCGTGGTGCTCTGAAGACAATCTGAGCCACCATCTATGTTGTCTACTTGAGCGGTTTGATCTGCATGTCAATACTGGATGGGCGAGCTCGCCGGAGCCCAGCAGCTTTGTGTTTGAATTTATTATCGGGTTGTGTTGGTGTCAGGCTGCTGATGTGTTGTGAGGATTAAGGCCCTGACTTGATGAAGTGTAGTTACAAATTAATTGAGGATGGCTATCAGTTATGTAAGAGCCTCTCTGCACATATGCATGCACACAACAAAGTAATTAGCTTTCTGTTAATTAGGTAATTAAGTAAATGAAAAGGGGCTCCTCTTGATTCCCAAAGGGGGCTGAATGGCTTTCATATGGTGTTTTTCCCTTGCTGCTGGGGGCTGCAACATTCAGCATGTAATGAAAGAGAGAGGCCTCCTGCAGAAGCTGCACAGATAATGAGCAGAAAAGAACTGTCAAATGAGCTGAGCGTAGGAACTTGATGCTTTTTGCACCGATCTGCAGATGTCGATTCTTTCTTAGAATGCAATCATCTGCGTGCATATAAAGTCAACAAACATAACTAGAAACAAAGCACCTTTTAATCTAAAAATTTACCTAAACTTAAAAATATAATGGAGTGGTTTTATTTTTTTTCCATAATTTTATTATTTTGCTTTTAAATTTCTATTCACAAACGAATTCCCATAACTTTTTATTGCAAATTATTATTAAATGCTTGTTTTTCTTAGCAACAGAGTAAACAGGGGATATAAATATTGAATCTGATTTTCGTTGATTTCAAACTAGTTTTTTCAAAATCCATTAAGGATAGGTGAGTGGAATTATATTTGACATCGTAACTTTGTGCTGTTGTAGATGGAGTTTCATAGGAAATGATCCATTGGAATCAGATTAGCTCATCCTTTTGGTAAAGCATGTTTTTAGAAAACTTTTTGACCCTTTTTTGATTTTTTTTGGTTTGTATTAAGTTATATAATTCTGTTTAGAAAGTCCTGACATTCAATAATCCTACAGGATTATCGAACAGGACTTTCTCAATAGCCTTGTTAATACCTCCTTCTCTGTCGCCCCTTTGACCCATGGTGTCGCCCATGGCTCCATCCTTGGCCCCTTACTCTTTAGCATACACATGCTGCCACTGGGTCATATTATAGATGTCCAGTCAACTTTTTTTAAGAAGAAATAGTGACTCAAAACGTGCTCAACCGAACAGCTGAGCGGGAGGTTAAAGGGTTATTCCTTGCACTTGCCACATAGTGTCGCAAACTGAACACATTGTCAAACCTTGAAATGTAAGATGATGAAATGTTGTGCAGAGATTCATTATGAACGTTAGTCAATAGAGTTTCCAAATTGTTATCAAAAAACAAGTTTATGTTCTGAGGCTCCAATTTTACACTTATCACATAGTGCACATTCGTGTGAATGCTGCTGAAGATAGAAGGAAGTAGTTCTGTGATCCTCAACTGATATCTGCACACAACCAACATCCGCTACAGCACCACTCCAGGCGACTACACAGGGAGCGACCCAGCTCATTAAAGCTTCAAAGTTGTCCTCAATATTAGATGCTGTCATGGTTAAAATAACATTAATTATGACATGTTTCACGTCATTCATAAATGTTCTGATTTTACAAACATGCAGATTTTAATCAAGCACCAAGCGGCATGTCTTGGTAGTTTTTTTAAGTTATAATTCTTGGGAAAATACAAAACCTGTTCATTGTGGCGGATATAATGCATTTAAACCCATCTTAATGTGAAAATACATTTACTATAATAGTGCATGAGACCGTTTGACTGTGTGATAGAAATAGTGGATGAAGTATTGAGATCATTAAGTATAAGTATTAACGCCACAGTGAGGAAATACTGTCAGAGGATATATAAGTATATAGCGGCCATTTCCAAAGATATAGGATGATATTGAAAGTAAAAGGTATGTAGGTAGTGTCAGAAAAATGTACCCACTGTGCATGTTATACTGTTAGTACATTGTTATTACTCATGTATTATTCTAAATGTAGGATTTTGCTGGTGGAATATTTTTTATAGGACTAATGGATCACCGGACCTTTTAGTTCTATTCTACTTTCAATTCTCTTAATCTTCTATTGACTATGAAAATATCATGTCTATTATAGTCACACAGCTTATTCTATCCAACAAAATAGTACAAACCCTGAAGGATTCAAGTGAGTTAAATAATAAAATTAAAGTTAATTAATGAAACTTCACTCACTTGAATTAGTCTTCATATTTCTGGAGCCGGACACCTGTAATGTTTTCTCCTATGAAAACCCCACCAATAATTTTAAACCCCTTTTTTTTTTTTTACTCCAAAAATCTTGACTGGAGGTAACTAAAGCTGTAAGTATAATATGATGGAGCATAAAGTTCTGCGTACTTTACTCAACGCTTTTTTAATATTTCAGAGATCTTGTGATAACATTTGGAAATGTCTTGCAGATAAAATAAAAAGACCCAAAATTGTCGGCCACAGAACCTCCTCCAGCCCCGGTTTGACCTTGACTGTACTCTACACTTCTACTCAATGTTTTCCCGAGTTATTTCTTTAAGGAGGTACTTTCATCTTTCCTTAGGAAACATGTGATGGACGAGAACTAAGAAAAAAAAAGAAAGAAAAGGTATTAAACCATGTCACAATGTCGACACTCTTCTTTTGTGGCTACATACTGTTGATTATTAAAACTACGTAAGAAGGAACACGGATGTTGTTTTTTGTCAATTTTATTAACGTATATTTGTCAACATCACTGCAAAAATCCATTTTACAAAGGGAATTATTGTCCCCTTCTTCTGACTAACAGATAGAGCAGTCCAAAATGAGTCTAGAAAACATGTGATAATAACGGTAGAAGAACTCCGTTTACTGTAAACTGCAAGAAATCCTTACACAACATTTGATAAAATGTTCACTCTGGTAAAAACTAACTCTGTATAAATAGAACAGATGACAAAGTCAAATCTACTTTCTCAACATCACGTCCATCAGTGAGTCTTCAGTTACTTGTGTTTTAAAGTACACTTTTCCTTGAGGCGGGAGCCTACAGATCGTCTCAACTTTTAAAGATTTAATTTGACATATTCTTTAAAAATTCTGTTAAATATGGGAACAACCAGAACTTGTTGGGTTTTTTTTTCCCTATTAGAGCAGATGATGCTGCATTTTCTCTGTCCAGTATGAAGCTGGATCAACTGGGAAACCTTAGATACCATTTATCTATAAGTGACATTAGAACTGTAAAGTAATCAGGAGTGCCACTAACTGAACATATAAACGTGAAGAATCTCTTCAGAGTAATGAAATATCTGGGACTCCTTTAAGTAGAGCAGAGGCTCCACATTCAACATGTGTATGAAGAGAAATGTCAAATACAGTGTGAGAACATTCAAAGATGCACCCTTCAACAAGACTTTTGCTCTTTCAGTAAAGTTGTGGAAAAAACAAACTAAATATCGTGCTTCTTAGGGGGGGTTTGTGTGTTTGGGTGATATTATAACTACGGATGTTAAAGGAACTGAATGAATAGGGACTCTGGCCTAACACTTACAAGCGTTACCCCGACTTAAGGTCGATGAACAGTTGATGAAACATCAAGAGTGTCGTCTGAAGAAATGGAACAGCAATAACGTAACCATCTTACGTGGCAGAAAAGTGCTTTGGCACAATGAAATGAATTGATAACTCGAATATCAAACGGCTCCGATTATGTCGTCGTTACCTCAGTACCAGGAATGAATTGGGGGGTCCACAGGCCGCGGTGAAGATAGGACCCCGCAGTGCAGTTCAGTACAGGATGGAATCAAAACCAACATGAACCGGTGACGCAGGATGAGATTAATGCTGGCGATACATTCTATGAACAGATCAGAACTCTGGGATAGACATTAAAACGAAAGAATGCATCAGTCATTAAAAGTTATAAAAATATATATGGATAATATCTCACCGCTGAATGTAAAATAATACCCTAAAATAGGTTGCGGACAGCGCCTTCTGCGACAAGGCAGGAACAGAGTTCGCTCGAAAAGTTTCTTAAAGTGCATCAACAGTCTAGTGTCTTGATCGTCCTCCTTCGAAGGCATGATGCTCCATGTGAGCTGAAAAAGAACAAAAGCGATTCATGATGAGTATAAAACCTTCCGTCAGACATTAAACATTAGCATTTTAAAAGGCGAGACACAATTTGACTTTAAGTTTTGGATGAGAAAAGGAGCATTCCCAGATTAAACCAGAGTTAAGTGGAGATGACTGACTTATATACAACAAAACTCCCCGTAAACAGTGTCTCAGGATCCAGCAGCACTGGGACCTCGTTTATAAAACTGTGGCTAGGATTTGCGTCAGAAGGTGGAGAATTGACAGATATATGATTTGTGTGTGCACAAAAATATTCTGAATTATTAAATAGTTCTCACGCACATGCTCAAGATTTCCTTTTTATAAATCACAGGCTTCTCCTTGTGTGGCCGACTTGAGCTTGCTTCATGCAACACCCAAGGGTGCCCTCATAAAGAAATATGAATTGGCTCTAATTAATATAAATGACTACTGATTGAAGAAGTCAGTCACAACCAAGGCAGACGGGAAGAGTAAAAAATGATCTTCACTCCTTGTATAATTTTCATTCTCAGTGGAGAAAGGTAGAAGTAAGAACTGAGATGTTGTTTGGTGGACAGACTGCAGATGTTTCTAAAGCTTTAAAGGTCTGAGAGCAGCAGGAAGAGTTAGACTCATTAAAGCTGCTGGTGGCTGGACCGACAGTCTGACAGATATCTCTCCATCCATTCATTCATTCATTCGTTCATTCGTCATCCGTAAACGCTTATCCTCTTCAACTTCAACTAAATCCCTGAATTAAAAGAAAGAAGTTGACCGACTTTGTTGAATGATAAACGCGTCACACAGACAGTTTCTGCCGCCCGTTTACTTTCCTCAACGAAAGGTTTTCAGGTTTTTTTGAGGAATCCCTCGTGACATTAGTGACACTGATGGCGTGTAAAGACACAGGCGATAACTGTGTACTGGTTTTCCTGCGTATAAAGGAATGTGAAACAAATGCATTTAAATTATGTTGAAGGAAAACAAGAACACATTAATCTACTAAAACCAACATCCATAAGGACTTCATTCATATTTCTGCTTGTCTTCTTATCGCTGCGTGTTTCAGCGGGGTCAGTGGTCATACCGAGGAACAGGGCGCCCTGTTCTTCTGCACGACTCCTCCCGAGTCACGTTAAAAATCATCTTTCGACGCAAAACTCAAAAATTAGAAAAAGCTAAAGCACTCGGGTCATACCGGCATATGTAGATGCAAGGTTTTTAGAATTTGATTTTCATTTCTATGCATGTATTTCTCGTGCAACTTGTCACTGCTGTAACAATAGAATTTCAAATTAATTTAATAAAGTCCGATGTCATGGTTAATATCTGTGTAATTTTAAAATAACATAAACCCAAAATAACATGTGACATATATGGAAATAGGATTAATAAAAAATAAAGAACAGTTCTGGGTGATTCTGGCTAAAATGAGAATTGCCTAATTCTTCCTTAGAATGGAGATCTTGATTTTTTCATATTGCACTCTATTGTGAACATGACTGAAACGTGCCATGCACTGCCTTTGTACAAAACAGATAGATGTATGCGGGCCTTAGGGTTAGGGTTTTAACTCCAAACAAACTTGGGCCACCCTCTCAAAGGGCCAGGCCTCTGTTGTTGTAAACTAAGCTGAAGCTAAGCTAGTGAGTTTTGCTGCAGCTCAAATTATACATTAAAATGCTGCAGACTCGTACTTAAGAAATGAGGTAGTATCTACGTCTGAATCTAGATTTCAGACGTAGATGACGAGATTTTGTAAGATTCATCGGCCAGCCTTAGATCAAAATACTGAAAGCTACGCAATGCATTAAACATATTTTGATAAATTTGTGAAGAAAGAATGTCCCATGCCAGATCTGCCTCAGGCAAAGATGACCATCATTCAGACTCTCATGTTAAAAAATAAAATAAAATGTACCAATGCATGGGTCATTAGTGAAGCACATGGGGATGGGATGCTCATTGGAGAAGGTCAGTGAAGTCAGTTAGAGAACATATTCAAGTTCATCTCCGTTTCAACTATTCAGTGGAGGGTTTATCTGCAACAAATTGCCTAAAATCGAAGGAATGTTGTGGTATTTCTTGTATAACTTTCAAGATATGCACCAGGGTAGTTGATCATCTTTAAAGCTCACCTTAAAAACATCAAGTTTCCAACGACCCAAAATTTTTTTTGAAAAAAGTCTAATCTACTCCTAAAATCTACTTGCCATGGTTGATATATTAGTTTGCAAATAGATAAGTTTTTGATGAGATGAGCACCAATCAGAATCCCCTTAAACACCATGTGACATGCAGAATGTAGAGTTTGTCCGATCTGCTTCAGACAGGATGGACAGCATTAAGATTCACATTTTCGTGGAAACGGCAAAAAATAACATTTGTAGTAAGGTCAAAAATGTTGATAAGCAGCAGCACTGCTCATAATAAATATATATGTAAAGTCTGGTGAAGCTACTAAGTGCAACTTTTGAGAGAATATATACCAGAGATGATGACATCTCTGGTATATACAACAGAGTTTTCTAGGATCATTAAACTAGGATCATTAAACCTCACCTTAAAAAACCTCCTGTCTCCATAGAAAGAAAAGGAAGAAATTAAACTTGTTGATATAGGTTATATAGGTCCAACTGTCAAAATCTACCTGTCATTATTAATATAAGTATAAAATCTGTTGGGAATAGTATGCATAGTTTGCCAGATATCTTAAGGAAAGAAAAGACTACGGACAAACTGACAGACATTTTTATGTCAGATGATAAAAATGAATGAGGGCGCCTTCCTTTTATCACTGGTTGAAGAGGTTAAACTATATAATGTCACCAGTTTGACCTTTACGCTGTAGCTCACTATCATTTAAAGAAGACATATTTTACATGTAGTAACAACACCAGCCCCGATTCGCCCTCAGCCACTTTCACTCCTTCAGTCGCCCTCCGGCTGGAACCTCGACACACGCTCAGTTAAATCAACAACTCATATTAATTCTTTCCAACGGTTCCGCTCGATTCATGAAAGTCGACATACCGACGAGAGCTCAAATGTTTCTGATTGAATAATAAACAAATAATTTCTGTACCAAACGACGTGGAATAAATGAGCATACTTACACTTATAAAATACGGCTTTAAAAGTTACGTTAGGGAGGAGCTCGTAGATTTTCTCCAAGACGCTTGCTTCGTTAGCGAGAGATGCATCACTATTCCAGATCTGAACAACGTCTTCCCGATCTCGAACGCTAACGCTAACGCCAACCACTTCATCATCTGGAAGGTGAGAAGACAGGAGATGGTGAAGAAATACTCACCAGTGCCGGTGAGTAACGGTACATCTCCTCATTCTCAACGCACAAACATACCAAGTAAGGAGGAAAGGTCGCTCACCTGCAGCACAGTAATCTGCAAACTGCTCCCCAATAGTGGCAAGCAACAATTCTTTCCAAACTGTAGACTGAAACAGGCAGAAGTCACACGAGCGGATCCAAAAATCAGATTATTTTTTTATGATGCGATGTGAATGTGTGATACCTACAGCGCTTTCTTTAGGTATTTTCATCTTCCACACTCCTCCTTTTGCGTTGCTCTCTTCTTCCCTGTTGGTGGAAAATATTTAAAGAACATTGAGACAGTAGAATCTAATCTGCCACCAGAACTTGGCAGATTGTCTTACAATATAATTTTACACATTCAAGAAACATGTTTAATAATGAAGCAGGCTATCACTGAATAAACATGTCCATCAGAACTGGCTGCAAAACCTGTTCAGGTAAGAAAAGTCCTGACTGGTTGTCACATCAACAGTTTCTGTGTGGAGCCTCATAAAACAAACAACAAGTTGACAACGTGTATTTTCAGACCAAACACTTCCTCCTCCAAGATCCAAATATCCTCCGTGACATTTCCTCTGTTTGCTTTCACAAGGCCAGAAGGAATGCTGAAGAAACCGAAGCCAGTGGTTGTTATAGCAACGTCACTTCTATCTAGCATACAACAACATTTTGACAGACGTTGATTCGCCTTTGGTTTCATTCTTTAGGACTATCGTTACATAATGCTGCCAGTGGGGCTAATGTTTCACACAAGTTTTTTGTAAAATAGATATTAACGGTGCTGCAGGGGCTTATGTGTCCCACCGATCAACTTACCATGACAACTAGGACTCATTATTCTACACTAAAGAGTATGGAGGTTTAAAACCTTCCTTCAAAAAAAAAAGCTTAAGCTAGCACTTAGCTATGCTGCTATAGGTTTAGACTGGTAGAGGATTTCCCAAGATGCACTGAGATTCCCTCTCTCCCTCTCCTACTAATGCATGTTATTATCTTTACGTCTTCCCTGAGTTTCTGTGCTTTTTCATCCAGCAGGGGCCGCATGACTCATGGCTGAACCTGCTGCTGTGGACCTGGTTGATGCCCACTGATGACATAATTATTATTAGAATCATTATTAAGTATGGTGCCAGAACAATAGATAATCATCTTGTCGCCCCATCAACACCACCCATTCACTCACTCTCTAGTTTAAATGTAACTGAATATGTACTAAATACAACAAACATCTGGTATGTGTGACATTTTGATGAACTACCAGACACTGAAGTCTCCTGTCCACAGGTTTTGCGTAGATGTGGACAGACCATTCACCATGTCAGAACTGAAAAGAATAGACGGGCAACAATATGTATGCCTACTTCTGCGGAGACATAATAAAAAATAAGGGAAAAGCTCCGCAGTGTGAATCTACAGTAAAATCTCAACAATCTCAAGTTTAATATATGAAGTACCAATTAATATATAATATAACTGACAGTCTAATACTAATAACTATGTGATGATTCCAATATTTCAAGCTTCAATCCAACTTAAGTTGTTTACCGGTTGAATATTTTTCTTTTGACTGGTACCCATGATGAATTTATTTCACATCCTTCCGTGTGTGTAGGGGTTGTTTTATAATGGGATCCGATGCAAGACGGAGGATTAAGCAGGTTATGACGCTATATGGTGATTACTGCATGAGCTCATCATCCATCTATTTAAATGGTCTTAAGAGGTGATTTTAAAGGATCTACAATAATGTCAGACTCACCACAGTGGCCTCCGTTCGCCGCGCATTAAGTGATAGCTGCACCTCAGAGGCAGGGCTGTGACCGGAGGGATGTTGTTGTATACACTCCAGAAGACCTGCAAACAGGAAAGGGGACCGGTCAAACCCCACGCCATGCTGGCATGAGAAGACTTTCTTCTTTTAAAGCTCCAGGAAAGAGCTCCAGCTCCTGTGACACAGGACACAGGATTGTGCCTCATTCATCCAGTTTTTGATTGATCTAAAAGGCTGTTATATGGAGACGAATCTAAAAAGAAGCACGCAGCTTAAAATAAATAAATAAATAAATAATTTATTCTAAGTTCTATTCACTTACATCACATATGAGCCCAAATCGGTCAGATTTTCTTATTAGTGTATTTCTAAGGTTTTATCTGATTGTTTTGTTATTTCCCCTCCAACCACGTGCTACATTAACATTTCTCTCACCTGAGAATGTGGCAGAGGGTGACATCCTGTTTCAGGCTTTACATTTCAGCTGTAATATCAAGGAGCGTGCACTCTCACGCACTCAAACAGTTTGTAAAGAACTTAAGGCCTCTTCCATTTCCACATCTACTGAAATTGGCAATGTAAACAAAACTTGTCACACCGTTACACCGTTAATACAACGAACTTGGTCGTTCTGTTTTCTTCTTGAGAAAGAGTTTCTGCAGGATTCATCAAGTCAAAATTAAGGCTCTTTAATACCTGTATGAACGACATTTAAGACTCTATACTATAGACGCACTTACTTTCAAATAAAATATCATTCAAAGAATTGTGGGTTCAAAATGGAGCATTTGTGTGCGTGTCCTGAACATAGAAATAATGTCAGACTGGGAGGAAACATCTAAATGAGCATTGCGTAAGTGGAAAAATTTAAATTTAACATATTTCAGACCTCATACTTCAGATGTTTTTAAGGTCTAGAAATTCAGATTATCATCACTTTTTAAGACACTGCTGGAAACCTGCTATATCAAAAATATCTGTCCATTAATAACCAGACGGCAGAATTCTGCCCGCTATTGTGGGGATTTGGTTATGACGGGACAGAATGTTTGCTTACAGTAGTGAAAGCTGAAAGAAAACAACAAAATGGCTTCCTCTTAATGTGATTAGAGCTGCAACAAAACATGGAATATGGGGCCAACAAAAAATGTTGAATAGATTTTATTGCCAATGCGACTAAGAAGTTGTCGAACACTGAAAATATCCCTGTTGATGGTGGTGCTGATGATGATGATGAAAAGGTTTGTGTTGAATCTCGTGGTTATTTCAAATGTTGAGTCCACCAGTAAACATTGATGCAACAAAATCTCCAAATGCAGCAAATTCAACTCTTCATATTCACGTGGATGCAGGTTTTGGACTGTGCTCGGATGACATTGGTGTGAGATTTATCCTGAATGACATTAGAGCACGTGTCAAACAATCACATTTTTATAAAAACTGGTAGCTGGTATACAGCAAAAACACTGCAAATACTGCAAATCCCAGAATGCACTGCGATAGCTGGTTCGTGAATCAAGAGCGACAGCGCTTCTCCCTGCTACTCTGTTGTCAAATATCAGCGTTTAACCAGTCACCCTAATAAACTTAAGGCTAATCTTTGGAAGGGATGCTAAGCAGCCCAGGAGGAGATAGAGATGAGAAAAAAAATTTAAATGATAAATTTTAAATAATAATCTGATAAATAATAGACGTAATAGAAAGCCGCACGCACCGTTCAACGTTTGCTAGTTAAAACAACAAAAAGAAAAGAACACATGAAGTTGCTCACATTTAACGTGAAATGCACCTGTAGGCTGTTCATGCACCGTACGGTTTTCTGGGGAGCAGCTGCTCCTGACTGCAGGAACAGAGACGAGGGGCAACGGTCTCCTTTTACTGTTTTATTTTGACAGAAGAAAGAAACGGCTCAAGCAGCTCAGCCATTTACAAAGAGTCATTTAAAGTTCTGTTTTGTCAATATTTAATTAAGAAAGGATTTTAGATGTAATTTCTAAAAAACTATTCATTGGAAATTATTCAGTGAAACTATACTGATAGAGAGGGAGACATGAAAATGAGTAATGCTGATCTATTTTGAATTTAAGCTGTAATTTGAGTATTTTGTAGTCTATTGTTTTGTTCGGAGTTTTATAAAATGAGTAAATAAAATAAGAATAAAATTGTCACAAGGCCTCAGATTAAACATGGCGAATCGAGTCCTGTTTGAATGATGTGGTCCCAACCTATATTTTTATCCCCCTCTGTGTTGAGTTTGACACACTTGCATAACTGTAAGAAATAAACGTGCCAAATAAGAAGTAACCCGAGTGACTGTATATGTTTTCATTTTGTTTTCTTGCCCGCACGACAGACCAGCCGGTAGCGACTAAAGTTTAGGGCTCAGCCTCTACAGACGCCATCATAACATCATGTCAAAAGGTGGTGTGATGCAATATTCATTTTATTTCATGATTAAATAGTTTGATTTCTGCCCCATCAAAAGTCCCTGCTGTAACGTTCCGTGCCAATGAACCGCTTTCTCCCTTTCATCACTGATGATCGTCTAGGGACTTTTCGCTGAGTCATGCATTTGATCTCTTTGCTCCTCAGATGATGAAGCTCACTTTTAATCTCACCTGAACACTTTGCACCGTGTAGATCTTCTTCAGATTGGATTCACATTCTGCCGCAGTTGTGCCGGGTAACGACCTACAAGAACAAACAGAATGGTTTAGAACAAGTACAAAGAAAGCTGATGTGTGCAGATAGTTATCCACATCATTTACTTTTAGCCGAAAGGAGTTTTAAACAAGCGTACAAATTCAAACCTAGCATTCAGCACTCTCATCATATTTCTTATTTTTACATTTTGATCTGCTACTTCAGCTTTTAAAGCACATTACTGCATATCAAACATTTGTATTTTATGTAAATACCAATTAAACATAATTAACTTTGTGAATGTCCAGCTTTAGAATAACTTGTTTTTGGTTGTGTAAACATTTACCCTTTTTTTTTTTATACATTGGAATGAAAACCATACCCAACCGTTTTGAGATGGTTATCACTTTTACCTTTACCTTTGTGGCAGTGGCAGTTATAGTGGGCTAAGCTAGGACGCACCGTTCAACCGTAACATTATAACCCCCTGCCATGCCCATCAAGGCACACCTCAAACAATGAATGGCTGTCTGATAAAGATGGAAACGGACACTCACAGTGGCGCGACACTCAACAGGGGAATTTGCCTAGATCGTCCCGTACTATCCGCCGGTAGCTAACCCTGGGCATTGTGTTGTAGTCCATGTTTTGCTAGCTACTCGTTACAAACTGGATCAAATCTCTACAAAGAGTTTTATAAATTTAAGTTGTAATTATAATTATTACAGTTCACCTCGTCTCCTCCCACTTGTCACCCACCTGACTGGGTGAACGGAGGTAAACGAGGTGGATAACCTATCTTAGAGTGCGAACAGATTCTCTCTCTGCCTCAAATTTGGCAGAGTGGTTTTTGGTAAAAATAAATGAGGAAAATAGGAAATGAAGATCTCTAGAAACACGTCCAAGACAAACTGCCAGGAGCCGTGATATACTGATGATGTGAACAAATTAAAAAGCGCTGGAAAACATTGCAGATTCTAAGGATAAATATAAGAACAAGAAATCGCATTTGTTATCATAGCCGTTTTCAGTTATTATTGAAATTCAAGCAAAAGACATGTTTTTGTTTTTTTTAAAAGGGGGAACAATTGGTTGTTCATTCATAGACCTATAGTATTTTCTGTTATGTGTATTGCTATTGCTCTTTTTAAAATGCAGAATACACAATATTTCTTATTTGATTACTCAATTAATCGCCAGAATAATCAATAGAATACTTGATTAATAAAATAATCGATTACTGCAGCCCTAGATTATATATCTCATCTGGCCTGAAAATCCCTCTCTTTGTTGAAATCTTACAGCACAGGACAGTTAGTGGGAACAAACCACTGCACACTGGGTAGTTTTGGAGGTGCCCTGACTCAGTCATCAAGCCATCTCAATGTGGCACTTACCAATATCACTCAAATCTTTACACTTATTGTAATTATTCCTGCATCACACACATCAACATCACATCACTTGTTACCAAAAATATCCCAAGCTTTGACAAGAGCCATTGCTAATCAACATTATTGACTTTTCCTGTCAGTGATTACATTATTATGGCTGATGATATATTGATATAGATATATATATATAGAGAGAGATATATTGATATAGAGATATATTGATATAGAGATATATAGAGATATAGAGAGATATATATAGATATAGAGAGATATATATGGCACATCACAAACACAACTCAGGTAATTCAAGCCAAAAACTTTGATGAGAGGGCTGTGGCCCCATTAGAGCTCCAAGCCTAGCATCGCCCCTGGCATGAAGATGTCTGGATTAGAAAGTGTCCCAATCAACAATAATTAGTCTAAATTAGTCCAATCAAACAGTGTTTTGTAATAGTAAAGGCTGGATTTTCCTGTCTTAATCTCACTATCTGACCCTCCCTGCTGGGAAAGACAGTCAATAACATGTTTGAGCAGCAGAGATGGAACATGTCTGCCGTGTGACGCACGAGCCACAACAACGGCTGTGAAGACACAACTTTCCTGGGGTTCTCAGAGGGTCGTGTTTGGACGCAAACAACATGCGTTACATTTGTAACAGAAGACCGTTAGAAAGCGTTGGCCTTGGACATTTTCCCAACATCGTTCCCGCGACTAAGAGGAAACACGGCGGGGGGAGAAGACGTTACCTGTCCAGCCAGAAGGTCCACGGAGAGTGGAGGAGAAGCTCTGTCGGTTCTTGTTCTCGCTGTTTCTTTGTAATGTTCTCCAACTGTTTCTCGTCGATGTCAATGTCCTCAGAGGATCCTGTCTGAGCATTCTGTGCCCCACTGTCCGTTTCGATCCCTGTCTGACCCGCAGGAACCGACATGTCCGCACAAAGATAGTTTCTGGTGTTTGTATGACTCTGCTTAATATTAACACCCGGTTTGGCTTTATCTGTAGGAACACGACAGGACTACCGCTTTCCGCCTGTCGACTGGTGACGTCACTGGGCACAGACGTCGTAGTTGGTCCATCCCAGAGAGCAGAGACAATGTAGAGAGGTCTCACTCTGACAAATTTTGTGGCACCAGCTTCACACCTCATCAGGAAACAGAAATATAAACACGCTCACCCGGATCAAGCTTTTAAATAGCCCTTAAATGTATTTATTTAGGGGTACCCATTACCAATACTACTCTCTATCATCTCTGCACGACAATAATTTCTGTACATCCACAAAAAAAAAATCTACATTTATTGTCGTTTTCAACAGTATGCCTATATCTAGTAGTATTTTGCTGTGAAATCAAAATTGGACTTACAAATATAGGTTAAAGCTTGTCAGCATTGCTGCACATAGGTAGAACATTAGCAACCAGACATTGCTCTATCCATAGAAACATTAATTCAGTCATTTATCCTTAACCGCTTATCCTGTCCAGGGTCACAGGGGCCAGCTTAGAGCCTATCAAAGCTGGCATTTGGTGAGAGGAATGATATCCCACACATGTTTTTATATCAGAATATATATAGATCAGTTATTACATCACAATCAATCAGAATAACACAAATTTTCTTCTTTCAATGACACGTCACTAGGTGGGATGTATTAGGCAGAAAATATTTTGTCCTGAAGTTGATATCATGGAAGCAAGAAAAGGGGGAAAAGGCAATGATCAGAACAACTTTACAAGGAATTCCAACAGGTCTTCCTTGGTGTTGCCAGTCTGCGGTGGTTTGTAAACATTTTTTATTAAATCAAAGTGGTTAAATGAAGGACCATTAATGAACCCACAACAGGGTCATGGGCACCCAAGACTCACCGATGCACACGGGGAGCGGAGGATGGCCCCTGTTGTTCGATCCCATCTGCTGTAACACAAGTTGCTGTAAAAGTAAATGCTTGTTTAGACGGGTACATATGAGAATATATTGTGCCTTGCACAACTGTTATGGCAGCATACGGGGGATATACACAATATTAGGCCAGTTGTTTTAATGTTATGGCATTCAGAGAGAGGAGAGCGCAAGACAGACAAGAGTTAAATGTATTACTAAGTTACATTTACTTTGTCAATCATCATCACTAAGTAAGAAGAGCTAAGAAGATTATATTTGTTGCTGATATGGGACAGGGTTCGTATCCTGACCTGGTGGCAAAAGGAGAGAGATGCACACGAGTTAAGATACTGAGATGTGAAGATTATTTTGTTGTGAGTGGCACATCATCTTTTCACACCATCTTCGGTCTCCAGCCCCCTGCTGTCTGGTGTTCCAGCCTGTGGTCAAAGTATTGGAAAAGGTCTCTGTGTGACATTTGTTGATGAAGGTACATCTCCTGGGAGATCTCTGAGTCTTATCTAGCTTTAGCAGCCCCAAAGAGCAACTAGCAATCCACTGACTCGCGGCTCCTAAAATAAAAATGTGAATTTTCCCGTTTTGTTATTTCCTTTTAATGTGTAAATCTCTTTATTATAGTTTATAGCTGATAAACATCTGGCTAGATATCTATTATTAACATAATTGTACTGGAACCAGTTAAACTTAAGACATGTTACGTATTACGTATTTAATTTTACAACCAGAGAAATCTGTAACATTATTCAAGGGTGTGTTTTATTTAACAGTCTGTGGTTAAAGCTTCCCGGAGTGGGTTGAGGTAGTAGGTTGGTCAACAAAGTTAAATATAAAGCCAATAAAACTTTAGAGCTTCACCTGGTCTGTCTTGTCAGAATTGTAAATAAAATAAATATCCATCCATCCATCAAATTTCTTTAAATTATCTGGGAATGGGTCATAGTGGCAGGAGGCAAGGAAAAAGGTATTGCAGACATCTCAATCCCAGCAACACTCTGCATCTCCCCCTGGGGGATTCTTCAGAGTTCCCAGGCCAGATGAGAGAAACAGTCCCTCCAGCAAGTTCTGGGTCTACCATGGGGTCTCCTCCCAGTGCCTGTGGGAAAACCTCCAAAGGGAGGCATCCCAGAGGCATCCCGATCAGATCCCGGAACCACCTTGATAGATTCCTACTCTGAGCTCCCTCTGGATCTCTTAGCTCTGTACCTTCTCTACAGGGCAGAGTCCAGACACCCTTCCAAAGAAGCTCATTTCAGCCTTTGGTAGTCTTGACCTCATTTTTCAGTGACTTTCCCAGAGGTCATGACCATAGGTGAGGGTTCGAACGTAGATGGACTGGGAAATGGAGAGCCTTTCCTTACGACTCTGCTCTCTTCTTCAATACGACAGATTGATGCGACACCCACATCCCCACTGATGCTGCAGCAAACCGCTTGTCCATGTCCTGGTCCATTTTCCCATCACTCCAGAACAAGATACTAAGATACTCAAGTTCCCCATATTTCTGCGGTACCCCCCAAAGGACTGACTGGGGGACACCCCACAAGCAACCCTGCAGGAACAAAAAGTTGGTCCACAATTCCACAACCAGGACAGAATCTACGTTGCTCCTCCGGCAACTAAGATTCGACAAATGGTTTAGGTCTCCTTTCCAGACACTGTTTTCACAGGGACCGACCACAAAACCAATGTCTCTCCTCAGTTCTGAACGTTATTAACTACGAACTACCAGCCTTAGATGTTTAGAACCCTTTGATTATGGTGTTCTTTTAAGATTAACATCTGCACCAGAACTGACCTGATGGAGTTCCTTAAAGCTGTCTGCAGGGGGCGCTGGTGACTCACTTTAGCAGCAGGGTCATTTTTGTCTCAGGAGGGAGACGGTACAAGTTCAAGTACACAAATCATGAGAGGAAGATTTTATTATGGAGAGACCATGAAATATGTTTATATTTAACTTTTTAAAATGCGTGTTTTACCCATCCTGAAATGTCACATTGCAGTCAGACAGCAAGTTCAAGAAAATATGTTTATTTTTATCCGAGTTGAGGACACAGAAAGTCCCTTCATCTGTTTTCAAGTGTCAGATCCTCTGTTATTTCTCCTGAAGGCATCAAATCCAACCGTCTTTGTCAACCCACCCTCTTCCTCTGCAAAATCATCTTCTGAGATAGCAACCTATTCACCACTGCTGTGCTCTACATCTGATTACCTCAGCTGAACCCGCTCTGTTAGATCCCACACTCCCCCAAATCTTTCATTCTGAACAGGAGCACTGTGAGTTGGTTGTCAACAGTTCAGAGTACCTTATATGAACTAATCATAATAACAAATCACAGATTAGGATGACTGGGAATCTTGCCTTTTTTTTTTTTTAATTATGTGACTGATTTATCTCAGTCCTTTACAATAAAGACATATTTTTTATTTTTGAAATGTTATCAAATGAGCAAAAAGCTAACACACACATGAGTTCAGGGTGTGAATCACTCAAAAGCTGGAAACTGAAACAAGAAATCTGAAAAATAATGCAATAAAAGCAGTAAATACGACTATTTCTATTTCTGTCATGTTATACGAGATTAAATTACCTTTATAGATACATTGGCTCTACACTGTAAGACTGAATTCTGTTTAATTTACAGTAAAAAATACAATGACCATGTGCAAGACATTATGGTAAAATACCATGATATAAAGAGATCTACTGTAAATTTGTTTACCGTACAAGGGCATTACAGAAAATAACATTTAATGCCAATAAATTCACTCTACTCACATTTTGTTTCTGTAGAAATAAATCCATGTTCTTGCTAAGTTATTAAAGGTTGTTTTCTTCACTGTAAACTTAAATGTACTTACCACACTGTAAAAAATTGTCAGTATAAATTACGCTTAAAACTGTCAAGAGCAACAGTAAGTATAAGAGACGGTAAAATTCGAAGTAGGCTATGATGAATTACACCTTAAATCAAGATATAGTAAATAACTTCATTTGCAGTGACTGCAAATAATTGTATCTGTTACGATTATACTTAAAAAAAAATAAAAAAATTCCTCTTGTGTATTTCTTTTTCTCCCCTATTTGATTGAAGAGGTATTTAACAAAAGTTTTTAATATTATGGGCTCCTTCTCTCTCTCTCTCACACACACACATATATATATATATATATATATATATGTGTGTGTGTGTGTGTGTGTCTTTCGTGTTTTCCCCACATTTATGATTGATTTTGATCTACGGATTAAATCATTGAGGGAACTCAGGGAACATCTTTGTCGATCTGTCCACATGAAGAGCGCGTGCAGTCAGACCCTCTGTAGGTCGCAGCAGACACGGAGGACCGGTGGATGAGGCTGCTGACTGATCCCGGGCCTGTTCTGCGCGTGAGGCGGACGTGTGAGGCGTCGCGTCGACTGGACTCTGCTGTGTAGGATCCAGGCACTCCCTCCCAATCTTCACCCAGTTTATGAAAACATCATTATACTCTTTGTTTAGATCATTTTTTTAGCCGTTGCTGTTGACGATGAGGAGGAGGCGGTGGGAGCATCATTGAGACCTGCTGCCACACAACGCCGTCTGTTTTTTTCGCTTCTGTAAACGGGAGATCTCCGCCATCGGTGGAAGCTGAGATGTCTTCTGTGAGCAAACCGAGAAGGGATGGAGAAGCGGTGCGCCGATGGACCGGATTCTTCTGAGATGAAGGACAAGAAGAAGAGGAAATACTGAGTGGTTGTTTTGTTTAGGTTTCGGCTAGGACACGTCGGGATGGATGTGAGGCGAACAGACGCGTGTGACGGGGATTTACTTCAGGTGTTTTTCTGTTAACGTCAGAACTCCGCCGCTCCCGGATGGTTTGATGTGGGGATTCGCGCGAACTCGGCTGCACAGATGGCGAACACCAGTGAGTTCGCGGGGAGCAGCCCGTCCTTACAGAACTACGCGTCCACGGCCTCTGCGATCAAGCTGGCCTCTCTGGGTCTGATCACGGGCTTCAGCCTGCTGGGTAACGCTGTGCTGTCGCTGCTGCTGCTGAAGGACAGCTCCCTGCACAAGGCTCCCTACTACTTCTTGCTGGACCTGTGCCTTGCGGACGTGCTTCGCTCCGCCGTCTGCTTCCCCTTCGTGATGGCATCGGTCAGCGCCGGTTCCTCCTGGCCGTACAGCGCGCTCAGCTGCAAGATCGTCGCCTTCATGTCGGTGCTCTTCTGCTTCCATGTCGCCTTCCTGCTCTTCTGCGTCAGCCTCACCCGGTACATGGCGATCGCCCACCACCGGTTCTACTACAAGCGGATGAACCTGTGCACGTGCGCGGCGGTCATCTGCATGGTGTGGACGCTCTCGGTGGCCATGGCTTTCCCTCCGGTTTTCGACGTAGGCACCTATAAGTTCGTCCGTGAGGAAGAGCAATGCATCTTCGAGCACCGCTACCTGAAGTCGAACGACACCCTGGGCTTCATGTTGATGCTGGCCGTCATCGTGGGGACCACCCACGTTGTTTACGTCAAGATGCTGTGCTTCGTGTACGATCACCGTAAGATGAAGCCGGCTCAGCTGGTCCCTGCCATCAGCCAGAACTGGACCTTCCACGGTCCCGGAGCCAACGGGCAGGCCGCCGCCAATTGGATCGCCGGTTTCGGGCGCGGACCCACGCCACCCACTCTGGTGGGCATCAGGCAGGCGTCACACCTGGGCAACAGGAGGCTGCTGGTGCTTGATGAATTTAAGATGGAGAAGCGGATCGGGAAGATGTATTATATGATCACACTGACATTCCTCCTCATGTGGGCTCCTTATATCAGCGCCTGCTACCTGAGAATATTCGTGCGTGGAGTTCCGGTCCCGCAGCTCTACCTGACCGCAGCGGCGTGGATGAGCTTCGCTCAGGCTGGCGCGAACCCCATCATCAGTTTCCTGTTCAACAAAGAGCTCCGGCTGCGCCTCAGAGCCTGTTTCCCATGCTGCCTGGGGACCCAGACTCCCATGGAGCCCTACTGTGTCATCTGAGCCACGCTGGACCCCAAATCCTGCAGAAACACGTTTCTTCATGTTTCTACACCCCAAAAATGTGTCTGTACTTCTTTTTGATGGACCTCCTCAAGTTTGATTTATCCACATTTTGATTTGCGGAAAATGCTAAATTATACAATATCTTTCTCATCAGGATCAGACTGATGAAGATCATCAGACTGATGAAGATCATCAGTCTGAGTATAAGTGAGATACTTTGACGCTCTGGCACTAAATTGGCTGACTTTTTAAATGTACTTGAATGGAATATGTTTCATTTATGAAATCATTTCATGTTGGGAAAATGAACTTGATCACATCATGTAGGATTTGGACAAGACAGAGTTTCTGTATTTCTTTGTCTTATTTTGGTCCCACATCTGATGCAAAATGTATCAAACTTTACATTTCTGTTACCGCTCAAATTCACACACTCAACAGGTATTGTTTAGAATAATTTAATTAAATAATGGAAGGTATTTATAGATGATTAAAAGTCTTTCTTCCAACACTGAGATATTCTGTTGGGCCAACTTTATTTATTTGAGCTTGATAAACTCTAACTTTGTAAGGTAATTCTACTACTTCAAAATAAGTTGGAGCTATTCTAAGTGAATAAGTTGAAAAAAAACCTCAATAAATTACAATGACTCAAAATTTAGTGGATTAAATTAGACCAACATGAGTTCTTAATGCTGAAAGAAATACTTTCAATCACGTGTGAACCCTTAACACGATTTTTTGGAGTTCCTCCAAAGAGTTATTTTGGAGTGTATCCAGGCTGTTGGTTGCTTCTGCGTGAAGAAAACATGCAATCCAGATATACACCAATCGGCCATAACATTATGACTACTCGTAGGTGTGTTCAGTCTGACATCGATCAGCTCCTTATAGTGGAACCTGACAGTTGGTGGCATAAATCAGGCAGGAAGTAAACATTTTGTCCTTATAGTTGATGTGTTTGAAGCAGGAATAAATGGTCAGGAGTGAGAATTTATTGCAACTTTGACAGTGGCCATATTGTGATGGCTAGAGCAGTGGTATGTACACCCTTTGATTTATTTTTCAGCCATATTTGATAGTGAGAAATGTCTTTATAAAGACATAAACTACAGTGATGTGTCATCATCCGGGTCTGATGTCTTTATCAGCATTTAGATTTCCCCTCGAAATAATCCATCAGTTAGATAATGACAAATATCGTTGTTGCAGATCAAACAATTAACTGTAATTTTTCTGGCTTTTTTTTAAAGACTATTTTCTTTCTGTTTTCAGCTGCATCACTGCAACATTTTTGACTATGAATTTGTTTTTATTTTCTTTCATTATTCGAACGAGTGATCGAGTTTATTATTTGCAGTATATGTCAGTTTTAAATTGCATTTTGAATAGGAATACTAATTGTACATGAATGTCACTTTGTTTGTACATTTTGAAATTTTGTCCCAGCGAGGCCATTTCTGAGGTTGTTCTCCTTTCACAGAACCGATGACTGAATCATAACTGGACTGTTTTACCAGCCGATGAGCAGCGGTTTCTCCAGGCGACACTCGGCGTTTGTTTACCACAAATGAGATCCAGATCTCAGTATATTTTTAATGAGGACACTGTCATGTTTGTAAATAATGTTACGCCCCCTTTCCCCCTCTTTCCTTCTTCTTTTTTTTAAAAAAAACCAAAAAAAAACAAACATGTACTGTATATTTCATAAAGATCCTTTGTGTTAAAATGTTGTAAAACTCACTTTTTTTTACCAACTGGTCTTGATCTTTGTGTTGAGGAATGGCTTGATCGGCGTTCCCAGGACCATCTACATAAAACTAGTCTTTTTCTACTCATATGAACGCTGGGACTCCGG
Source organism: Lophius piscatorius (assembly GCA_009660295.1). NCBI lineage: Eukaryota > Metazoa > Chordata > Actinopteri > Lophiiformes > Lophiidae > Lophius > Lophius piscatorius. Next base: position 62,504 of record VRLP01000667.1, on the reverse strand, counting down.
AGATGATGATGATGATGATGATGATGATGATTTGGTGCGTTGTGTTTCTTAGCAAATAAACAAGAAAAAGGATGATGAATTTTAAAGGTCTGTATGATGTGATTTTGGTTCTGCTCTTCAAAGATTCTCGGGTTAGTAGGTAAGGTTTTCTGCTGCATGCTCACCTGTCCTCATTCCATCTTCTTTACTCAGGTCAGTTTTTGTTCCTTGTTTCCTAGTGCCTGGTTTCACGGAGCAAGGTTGTTACACAAGGGTGCGTTCACACTTCTACCTCCGTTTTATTGGTCTGGACTAGTTTCTCAAATATTCCTGCAGGAATCCCTCTAGTCCTTGTTCACTTAGCGTTCATAATCGCTTCATTCCGTGAGGAAGATTTGGCGGCTTTTATGACATGTATTGCATTTTTTATGATTCTCTTGTGTTTCAGATACACAGGTCAGTCAGGCCCGTGTATCCGGCCGGGTTCTGAGGACCGTGTAGTTCCTATAGCACCTCGTGTTTTTGCATTCTTCATACGTGATGGATATAAAGTAGCGTTGTTTTGGCGCTTGGACCAAAGGTCCTTAGGTGTAGAGCAGGAAACCTCACAGTAAGGATGTGGGTTCTCCTCCTCTTCATCATGCTCGGGCTTTGAGATTATCTCAGCATTCCAAGGTGTTACTGACTCCGTGCGACTTTTCAAAACTTCACCGGGTCTCCCAGCCGGATCTGATTATTTTAGCTGTAACATTTCAATGCTAAAAGCGCACTAATGGACTTTTGATAACATCCTATCATCATCATCATCATCATCATTATCATCATCATCATCCACATGGGTAGCGTTTCCCTATATTTGATGACGCATTGGCTGGTAGGCTGGCGTGAATCTGCTGTTCGCTGTGTCTCTCCTCTCTCTTTAACAGTCGCAGGAAATAGATCGAAAAATTCAGCGTTTTTCTATCCAGAGGATATTTGATGTCTTCATCCAACGACAGCATAGATCATTTTTCTCTTTCTCTTCTCTACATCTAGCCGACTAAGAGGCAGTCCACAAAGTGTGAAAATTGCATAAAATTGGATAACTCCCAAGAGTCGCTCAGCACCAAGTAGTGTCCAGTGATGACAAGTTTTGTGTTCTGGACTCTGACCCTAGAAAAAGTAAGAAAACTGCTCCCAGATCTCATCAAACTCTCCGGGTTTTCCCATCTGGTTGTACATAATCTTTTCATTTGGGATGCATGACCCTAAGCTCAACACTCCACCTAGAAGAACCCGGCAGATGTTTGTTGTTCCAGTGCACGGCTGTGCACTCGTTGGCTGAGTTGACTTTTGTTTACCTTTATCTTAGATGTGTCACCCAGGGGGGCTACCCTTGGTAGGGTATGCTCACTTTAAAAATTAAAGTCAAGTTAGCTGTGATTACATCGTTGTAGACATTTAAGACCCTCCTCCGGAGCCAAACAGGACAGAATACGTCTGTGTTCTAGGACTGAAGGGGACTTTCTGTGATCTTTCTGTGGCCAAATTAAAGTTAATTTTAGAACTGATGATGATGATGATGCGGGTAAAAACAGAGATATGTGGTGTATTCAGGGGACCCGGGGTTTCATTACACTGAAAAGAGTGGCTTTCAAAGTAATTCCAGCTTTAGGGAAACGTATGTCAGTGTCTCACTGTATAGAGTAAAACAACAAAATGTGACGGGTTTGATTAGTTCTTAGATCCAAACCCTCTCAACCTCCAATCCCTGCTTTCCTTCTTCAGCCTGAAACAACCCATTTATTCAATTAACGGCTGTTGCATTCACCGACATTCGTGCCGATTACCCAAAAGTACAGGTTTTAGATAAAAACTGAGCTGTTTTCTCAGTGCGGACTTTAATGAGTGAGATTTAGCGAGGGGTTTCTGAGGCCCCTCCGTCACTCTTATCTGCTCCACAGTACCGAGCTCCTCGGCTCGCCGTCTGCCCCACAGTGCATCTGTGATGATTAGCAGCACAACATGCCCTCTTGTTCCTGACAGCTGGCCAGGATCTGTTTCCAGCGTGCTGAAATCTCAACGTGCAATTATTGTGAGGACTGGTCCTCACGTTCACGTGTTCTTGTGCAACGCAAATGCGAGTGGGGGTATTTTAGGTGCACCGAGTTTTTCTTCGGGGCACGCAGGTTCTTCTGTGGAGCCGGGGAAATGTGACTCGATTCGTGTCGGATTTACTGATGGTTCTACTATTGACCTTTTCAGGCTTTCTAACCACCCAGCAACTGTCCTGATTACTGGTGTTTCCTGAAATGCAATTTCGACAGAAAGAAACTTGACCTTTTTAAAAACATATTAACATTTGATGAGACTATGCTGACAAACCATCTCTGAAGATCAGGACCGTCTGGATCAATATATATGATTGAACCTTTAATGTCCATGCCAAGAAAAAAAAAAGTTCTTTGAATATTTTATTTCTTTGGGGCATTTATTAATTTAATTTAATATCTAATCACACTATAAATATACCATAAAATGACAAATTGTCTTTTTTATTTAAAAAAAACAAAAACCATTTGATTCTTAAATTATTTGATGACGACATTTAATATTTCAAAGAAGATAGTCAGTTTTAATTGGATTAGCAAGATAACCTTCTGGTAAAGGATGTTTTTAGAAAACTATTTAATATTAGATAAGACGGTGGTTAATGGTTAATGCCTCCTCCTCAGTGGTCCCTTTGACATATGGTGTCCTCCAGGGCTCCATCCTTGGCCCCTTATACTATTCAGCATCTACATGCTGCAACTGGGTCGTATTAAAAACCGGTTCAGTCAACTGTCTCACATTCTTCAATAAGAAATAGATACTCAAAATGGGCTCAAGCGTTAAAGAATAGTGTTTTATATATATATTCAGAATCAGTTTATTGTCAGAGTAAGTCGCACTTACATAAAATGCCAACTCAGGAACGTGGAGCAGCAGAATCAGTGACGGTTAGAAGAATTCGTCATCCATTATCAGCGCTTGTCTAAAGTTGTTTGACAACACTAGAAGTAGTTTATCAGTTTATTTATTCCTCACAGCTCCTTCTGGAGCCAGAAAACGCTTAATGCAGTTTCCTACACACATGCATCCGGGAGCAGTAATCAGACCTTTTCTGTTTTATTTTGCTCGCCGGTTGCGATAAATTATTTCTTGTTAAAGCCCAGTATGACAGTCCAAATTCTACATCAGTACAACCAAACAGTGTCAAGGGAAAATCAACATATTTGTTATGGAAATTTGACAGACTGAGTTTGATGACTGGCACGGAACTGCAGATGCCTTCACCCCGGGCGGTCTATGGCGCTGCCCACTCCTCCCTCGGGGATGGGTCCCATTCAGAGAACTTGAGTTTCCCTCTGGAGAAATAAAGCATCTATATCTATTTATATCTAAACTGTCACAGAAGACAAAGCAGTGCTGCAAAAATCGCACAGGGTAATGTTGGGCATTTGTGAATAATAACTTTTTCAAGGCTTCTGGTTAATTTTCATTGATTCAAATTATAATGACACATTTTACAATGACTTCTTTATGCCCCCTCAATCCTCACATGGAGGTACTAATCAAAGCGTCACCAACACCTTAACCCCCTCATTAGGATAGACGTTGCTAATGAATGTGCTAATGTTAGCAAATTGCTAGGTGTTTTAGTTTAGCGGTTGATCTTTTAAGGACGTTGCTCAGAGGAGACACGACCTGTGGCACTTCTTAAAATACTTTTTTATTAAGGGTTATTTGCAAAGACTCACACTGATATGGAAATGAAGAAGAAGTGAATTTAGATACTCACATCATCTCAGTTACAGATGGTTTACTCTCAAACTACTAATTTAGGAGCTAGCTAATAGTAGCCAACTATCGGCTAGTTCATGATTTTTGTTAGCGACCATAAAATGTTTGAAGTAACTAAATACTAAGTACTTGATATAAAATTGTATGAAATATATATTTATAATAAATATATATTAAGGGGGGGGCTGTCTTCTTTTTTCCTGGGGCCCAGCAGAGTCTAGGAGCGCCACTGATAACAGTGTACAAATTCTGCTGTTGAGATATTTTGAGCCACAGAATCCCAACATTCGTCTCTAAGAAAAAAAAGAAGATTAATCCAAGATGGTTTATGCTTTGTCTAAATGTAAGTATAACTTTGAGACTTGAAATACATTCCCCGAGTCATAACCTGACAGTGATTCATTTTCCAAGCAGTGTCATTTTTTACCGCCGTAATAAAGACCTGGTGCCAAGGTGAATGGAGGGAGAGGACGAGCTCTCCTCATTTTTTCACCCCAATTAAAATGTCCTCACCTTTTTTTTCCGTCTTTGTTATTTGTTGTAAAATCAATCAAGCATAACAAAATACCACAAACACCACAAACTTGTTCCCATGTGTACTTTGATTAAATTGAATAACCTAATAACATTCCAGGATATTCAACCAAGGCCCAACAGGTCAGTGTGATCCAATTAAATCCAAATTCCAACTGGGTGTTTAATACAGGTATTATAGATATTTTTGTATTCAGCAACAAAACTTGTTTAGTCACGTCATCAGGATTTATTTAACACAACCACACACAATTGCACACTTTTTGTTGCTCTGACTCGTCTACAGGAGGCATTCGGTTGTAGAGGTCAACTTAAAAACAGCATTTGTTGAATTTAATTAATCCTATTAGGTTAACTTGTCCCGCAAGATGATTTAGTCTCAATCCCAAATATAACTATACCCCTTGAAAAGTTGGGGATATTATGGAATCATCATTCTGCTGCAGAGCCTTTACGTTAAAACAATAACTCCAAACAAACTATCTCATGGATTATTTTTAAACTTTATGCCCACATAGATCTTATTGCCACTAGGAGGAGCGTTATCTACAAAAGTTTTCAGGCCATCATTTCTCAAACCTTGGTTCGATTTAGTCCACATTTGGTGAAAAAAGGAATCTTGTATAAATCATATATTACTCTGATAGTTTATCATTTTCTCACCATGGAAGCTTTTTTTTTAAAAAACAACATTTTTTTGGTCATAACTTCAGAACTTTTAGTCCGATTACGCCCATATATGGTGCAGATCTATCAAATGGACTTCATCTATCTTGTATATTTTATATTTTATTCCCATAGTTCATATTCTACCCACTAAGGGGAACTTTTTTTCTTTTTAATCGAATAACACTGTTTTTCAGACATGACCTCACATCTAATTTGAGGAGTTAAATCAGGGGGATTGCCTGTACAACGCAGTGGTTTGGGGCCTTTCGGGGATATACCCTTGCATAGGGACTAAATAGACCTGTTTTTTTAAGTTGAGCTGCACTTAATTTAATAAAAATATCTGGATGTGGTTATAATTATGTTGTTTGACCACTTGAGGAGGGTTGGGGGTCTTGGTGATTCTCTTTTAAGTATTATGGTAGGATGATTGGGGTTTTTAGTTGTCATAGCAAAATGTGACATCGTAAGGGGCTATTTGGGTTTAGGGGGACCCCCTTTCCCACATTTCTTTTTGGTGGACTCAAACATTCTCCTTGTCCGCCTTTCCTAATGATGCCCCCCTGTTTTCTGGGGGACACTGCAGTGCAGCCCTACAATATTTGCGACTCATCAAGTACTGCAGGAAGAGTCCATCCAGGTGGGGAGTCCATTCCCCACCTGACACTGTGTTAAAAGTTTCATCGGCACTAAAAGCGACGACGATAAGAAAACCAAAAATGATGATGCATTATTAAATATATCTCTTTATTCAAAATAAATAACATTTTAAAGATAGTTACAGTGCAAGCAAGTAGCAAATGGTGTGACTGTAAGCGTTGGTCCTCAGAGGTAGTAGTCAGGATACTTTATATGAAAAGACATTTGGATCTCCCCTCCTCTAGGGTGATACACGACAGGTTGGGCAGACAGGGGCAAGTATGGTGGACTCTTTTCCCAAAGAACGGAACCTGCAAGGAGAAAGAGACACGGCTTTGATGTGAGATCGATGCTAGTTTTTCAGGCATAATAAAATAAATAACTGCTGTGTGGAGTCGAATCGATAACACATAATTCACAGCTAGGATGAGAGAGGATGACCTCACCGTGTGACTCATAGGGTGGCAGTTGTCGTCTTCCTGTCCCATGGGTACGCACATACGTAGGCTTCGGATCCACAAACTAACTGCACAACACATCCCGCCTCCACACTGAGAGTCCCTCTCGCAGGCCTGTACACACACACACAGACACACACACACACAGACACACACACACAGACACACACACACACACAGACACACACACACACACACACACACACACACACACACACACACACACACACACACAATGAAACGTGATGGAAGGATGAGGCATTGACAAGAAAGAACCCACTTTCTCTGCTGCAGATTTGGATAAATAGACGAATCCTGGAAGTCTTTTTATAAATGATGAATTACTTCTACTTATATATTGCCTTTCTAATCTGCCTGTCCACACTCAGCAGCCATCAGGAGGAACTCGGGGTTCTGTCTATGCTCAAGGACACTGTGGACTACAGGGGCTGGGATCCAACCACAGACGTTGCAGTTAGTGGACGGATTAGCGGCTCTTCCTCCTGAGCCTTTGCTGCTTTTCCCATATCTTCACATCAATACCAGATATGACATTTTTCAACGTTTTCTCCTATTGTAAAAAAGCCACCAAACTGATTTCCACCAGACTTTGTGGAGGGATGGGGCATGGGTCACAAAAGCTAAAAACATATGTGGATTATTGTTTATCCTTGGTGGAGGCATGGAATAGTGCCAAAAGTGTCATTCCTCCTGTGTAATATAAAACGTGGTCTAAATTCTGAGAAATGCTGTCACTGACGGGTGTTATGTTTATTTCTAGTGGATTTATTCACGTGTTTCAATAGAGAATATATATATACGGCATTGTGTAATTTAAGTAAACATAATCAAGTTATAAGTTATATTCATATGTAACAGTTATATCTGGATATGTCATATATTATATTATTATAATCCAACAAAAAAGGTTGATTATGACCATTTCAGTGAGTGTTGTATTGAACACTGCAGACTTAAAGTATAGTATGTTAGTATAAATGTTATTACAGTGTTATTACAGTGTTAGTCAACTCATATACGAACAAAAACATTCAGGGTTGGTGGTTTTTTATTGGTTCGTGTGTTTGTATGAGTAGGGTGACAGCTCTCACTCTGGAACACAATCAGAGGGGGAAAAAATGTGATTTAATCTGACAGACGTGGCGAATCTCTGCACATTTCTGAATTGACATCCACAGTAAAGCGTGAAAGGATTGGTATGACAGTGATAGGGGTTTTATTAGCAGCGATCCATTATAATCAGTAGCATGCATTCTTCATTTATTTATTATGCGCCTTGAAATATGACAAATCTTTGAAACATAAACTGATACGCATGCATGGTTAAATGAATGTATAGTGCACTTGTCATGTTTTGCCTTTTTAAGTGTTAGATTAAAGACTGTGTGTAACATATTTGACATTTATTTTATGTTTATTTTAGTCATATTTAAAAAAAAATCCTCTGTGGTGCTTTTTATCATTTCAAAAATGACATCTGTGTAAACCTTTTTTTTTTGCACGGTGTAATCAATCATTTTCAAAATCATGACTTTCTTAGTTAGAGCCTTTTTTTTTTTTTTTTTCCATTTTGAAGCTGTAAAATTGAAATAGTTTTTGTGATTATTTAGAAAGAAAATTGCCATTACTTCAAAAAGGAGGGGGAAATTATCAAAAAGAAGGATACAGTTTACAAATAAAACGTAATGTGAATGTTTATATCCTGAAAGGCTCCATATATAATGACTTTAAGCATTTGTCCCATACTGTAATACGTTATATTTCTGTTAATTCTGTGTTAAATTTAACCATTTCGCCACCATTTGAAGTAAAATTGATTTGATTCTTCAATATTTGACTAATATTTAACCCTAAGAAAGGAAAAAGACCAAAACATCAGTCAGAGTAATGACTTGTTCTGCATATTCCTTTCCCATCTGGAGCCTGCTGAGGTTTGCATACGTTTGTTCCTACTTACCCCTGTGATGACTGCTGAAGATCCTTGGGTTACCAGCAACAGGAAGAAAAGCAGCAAGAAGAAGGACCTCATGATGAAGAGCTGTCTTCGTGCTCCAGTGTCCTCCAGGGTGAAGAGAGAGGATGCAGAGGCTGTCGGACCTTTTCTGCATGTGCATACGTGACAGACGGTAGCGTCAAGTGGCCTCCAAACTCATGTGTTGAGGGTTGGTGGAGATTTATAAACCCAGCCCGCCATTCAGAGACTATGTGACTCACTCGCAGGAGCATCACATCACGAGAGACAACAAAAAAAGGCCAAGGTAAACTTAAAATGTCAATATCACTTTTAATTTTATTCAATGTACATATTTTCTACCGCATTAAATGAATTCACATTTTCAATCCAAAAACAAAGCTCGTTTTGCGCTGTCACGTTCTGAAGGTCATCACGATCAGGGCAGACAAACTCAGTGGCCGTACCTCGTAATATTTCTGTGTTTCCGCCTCATCTTTTCAGACTCCAAGGCCACAACATTGAATACATTCTTTCAATCCCTCTACATTCTTCACAATCCATGAGGCGAGGTAATCAAGATACTTCCGAGATGGAAGTCTACTGTAAAATGTGAATTATGTGTTCCTGCTACTTACAAGAGCGATGGATAGCTCTAGTAAGTACACTTTACTATCTGAACTGTGTGCTTCAAGTCATTTCCACCAAACATAAGTGATTATATGAATGCTTGAAGGTTCTTTTGGACCAAAGTGTAAAGGTGATACATTTTCAGAGTCCATATGATTAATGGATTATTACTACTTGAGCCCCTTACACCCTAAAGGCCCATATATGGGCGTCTACACAAGTGGGAATCTGTGATCTGGGAGGCTTCAATCAACAACAAGCAAAGCTTTGTCAAAGCAGCAAAGATCTCTTCAGCCTGTCCGTGTGGACGTTCTCACCTGGAGGCCCAGAATCGTGCTTCTTCCAAGTTTTGGCTCCATTTTTTCTTCACATTGCACAATTCAGCTTCAATAGCATGTTGGCGCAGAGGTTAGCACTGCTGCCTCACAGCCAGGTTCGAATCCACCTCTGCGGGCATTCTGTGAAGAGTTTGCATGTTGTTTACACGTGTCTGAATTAGTTTGTCTCTGGCTTCCTCCTACACTCCAAAAACATGCACCGTTGGAGAACTGGCGTCTCTAAATTGTGCGTAGGAGTGAGCGTGAACGGCTTTCTGTCCCTGTATGTCAGCCCTGGGATGAACTAGGGACTCGTCCTGGGTGTACCCCGCCTGTACCCCGTCAGTGGGGATAGGCTCCAGCCCCCGCCACCCTTAACAGGATAAGCGGTTACAGATAATAAACAATTCTGATTGAAAAAAGATAGGTTTATGTCACAACCAGAGGTTGTAACATGTACATATAGCTCCCACTAGTGGACATTGGTGGTATTTTGCAGTCAAAATCCAATTTTTGGCACATTTTGTGTCCATTGGAGTCAATGACACGTAGTTTGTGGTACTTTTATCAAATTGATGCAGTAGTTATCTAAGAGTTTCTGAACAAATTCAGAGATGGTTTTTCATGTGTTACTGAAATATAATGAATAACTAAGGAAGTATTTTTTCCGTGTTTAATCACAGATTACGGACACAATAGTAACTGAATATAAATGATTATAGGTTATTTTAATCTTACCTGTCGATAGACACAGATGTTGTGCAAATAGACCTGGTAGTTGTGGAGTTATTTTAAGTTTATTTTGGGTGTGTATTTCAGGTGAGACTTAAAACAACTTTAGAGCTCTAGAGGTTAATCCATGAAAGCCCCAGGCTCAATGCTCTGATATTAAATCAGCATCCGTTAATGGCATTTTAATTGTCTCACAACCGCAGGGACTTACATGGCACATATCCAAGTGTGTTTATGATAAGACCAAAAACAGGAAACTCAGAATGAGAGTGCAGAGCAGTGAGGCCAAATAGATAAGATAGATTAAATATTAATCTGTAATTTATTTAATTTACTATTTCTTTTTATGATTTATATATTTTTCCCTTAAATGTTCCCTTAAATCCTTTGTGATAATGCGATAACTCAAAAACTATCTCATGTATAATTTTCAAAGAGCTAGAGAGGCCTCAAGAAGAACTGGAGTGATTTTGGGAAAGGTCAGTTGTTTGTTTCCGCCACTAGGGGGAGATTTTTCTCCAAAAGTTTTCGTGCCATAAATTTTCAACCTTTTAGTCCATATTTAGTGCCTACAGTATGATTGAACTTATTTAGATCTATCGTCTCTATGCCGTGTTTTGCTCTAACAGTACGTATTTCATACTAGGGGGGAGCTTTTTCACAAAAATAAAACTTCTTCATCATTGGTCCAATTTAGTGAAAATGTTAAGCACATGATTGGACCGAAGAGATCTGTCTCATATATATAATATTTCACTCCAGTAGTTTATACTTGATTCACTAGGGGGGACTTTTTATTTAATAAAATTTAAAATTTAAATTTTTTTAAATACTGTGGATTTAACTTGCTTGTACGTACGACGCAGGGGATGGGGGACTTTTCAGGGGGTAAACCCTTGCTGTCAGTGACGACAGCATTGGTCTAGTTAGTGGACCAGAAAGGACCTGATTAAAGACATAAATGAAGTGTTTCTGCAGACAATGGGACATAATAGCGGCTGAATAGAGGATGTACAGACACGCGTGTTTAAACTGCATATCAGAGAGAAAGCTCAGATTAAAAGCAGCAGAAGCTGCGTTACGTAAACAGAAAATAAGTAAGAAAAGCATCACCACTAGAGCTGACAGGCAAAAGAAATTTAATAGAGCATCTTCTTGACACCAATAATATGAGTGATGTTAATTACGTTGTTTCTGCGCTGCATCAGTCAATTCAATTACTCTTCAATGACGACAAGGGAGAGTGATGTTAAATATTTATATCTGCCGAGACACAATCATCACAATGGATTAAACATGTTAACACAGTCTGGTGGAGCTGGAATATAAAACTGTCCTGTTACATCCAAAAGCAGCAAAGCATAAACTAAATCCAGAATACGCAGAGAGGCAGAGGCCTGGAGAGCAGAGCCGCTAACATGAGCAGCTGCTCACGAAAACAAAAAGACAATTAGAAAGAGAAGAACTTGGAAGCAATAAAGAAACACCTGGGTGTTTACACTGACGCTGCTGTCGCAGAGGCAGAAACTCATATATGAATGTATGAATGTAAGATAATGAAGAATGCACTGCAATGAATCCAGACTTCAATCAAACAATGAATGAATGAACCCTTAAAGAACTTTCAGCTGGCTTCGTTTCCGCCTGCTGGAAACCAAGATAGTGATTCTGATGACGATGATGGTAACAATTATAGTGATGGTGATGCTGATGAAGAATGTGATGCTGCTGATGGTGATGGTTATAATGAAATAATGATAACAATGATGCTGATGTCCCTTCATGGCGACGGTGAGGAGGAAAAAGATCATTCTGAGTCTTTTTTCCACTGTTTGGCAATTCAACCAAACAGTGGAACTATAAGTTTTAAGTTTGTAAATGATGATTTTGAGTTGCTGCCTGAAGTGAAGGAGTTTAGGTATCTTGGTGTCTCGTTCTCGAGGGATGGGAAAATGGACCTAAGATGGACAGGCAGTTGGGTGCTGTGTCAGCAGTAATGCCAGTGTTGTATTGGTCGGTTGTGGTAAAATAAAGAGGTGAGTCATAAGTTCAAAGGTCGTATTTTACCCGTCCATCTACGTTTCATCCCATTCCATTCTGGGATCTGGTCAGGACGCCTCCCTTTAGAGGTTTTTCAGGCACGTCCAACTGGGAGGAGACCCGGAACTCACTGGAAGGTCTGTTTATCTCATCTGGCCTGTGAACGCATTGGGATCCCCTAGGATGAGCTGGAGAGTGTTGCTGAGGAGAGGGACATCTGGACTGTTGTTAGTCTTCTGCCACCGTGACCCGACCCAGGATAAATTTAAGAAATTGGATAGATGGATGGATGAAATTACAAGTTTGAAGAAGTGTCTTTCTGTTGAGAAAAGCAAGACACTCTTCAAAACATGACAAAACAAAAATCAAAAATCTAACAAAAACCCGCTCGGTGAAGGTGTGAGATGTTTGGTTCATACAGAACCAAGACATAAAACCTATTTGTTGTAATCTATCTGGTAGGCTGAACCACCCAGATAGATTCCTTTATCTCTTTACAGGAGACCCACTTCAATATCTGAGCAGTAAGAGAATCTGTGAAGAATGCATTGAACAGAGAACAAAAAGCAACCAAGATTGTTCACATGAAGGGAAATTGTTAAAAAACTGCCACAAATGGAATCTACAAAAAGATTGTACAAGGGAACTAAAAGGCTGTTACTAAAGCATTAGGGCAACAAAAGCAAAACATTTCGTACGCTGCAGTAATCCATACTGCTTTATATAGAAAAATAAATCCTCAATGCGCCTTTATATCGGTAGAAAGTTTTCAGTTGGACTCCCATGAAGGCAGATTGAAGGAGGCTGTGATCAAAAGGATGTAAAGAGACCAGTTCCATCATTTGGTTGAGTTGAAGGAAAAACATGACAGTAATGCTCTGGATCCAGTTTTTGGTAATTATCGAGATGTACCCAAAAAGAGATGTCTCAAAGCATAAAGGTGTTCAAACTAGTGACAGACGTAGCTTTGTCACCATGGCAACTTCTCCTACGCGTTCTCCAAGTTAAAGAACAACGCCAGCCTTTAAATTCAAATGATGATATATGTTTGGAGTTTGGGAAAGTAAGTCCTGCTGTTAAGATCTCATTCCTCAAAGGAAAGGTATACATTCAGGTTGTTTCACCAGATTTCTTGGTTGGAGTTGTCAAAAGAGAATGATCTTTGACCTCCAACTGTAATACACATGCATCAGAGGAGCCGGTTGAGATATAGAGGAAGTCTTTGTGAGTGAAGGAGCTAAAGCTAAAGCCTGCGCAGAGGCTGGAAATTCAACCCCTACTATTATTAAAACCCCCACCAAAAGGTTGTCTTTACCCAAAAAAGGTCCATCATACCACAAGAGAGAGTCATTAAATTCTACTACTAACTAACTAACAAGCATTTCACTGATCAACCTACGTGACTTGACTGTACAGCAATATATTCATGATTTTCCAGAAACAGCTATGAGGAAAATGTTAAGATTTCTCACGAGGATAATGAAAAAACCTGCAGTAAAGGATGGATGCTATAAACTGTTACCTTTTAAGAATCATGATATCAGAATCACCAGAGGATCTTCAAATCTTAACCGATTTTAAAAACCTGGGAGACCCCATACATAATAACCCATTCTTAACATTATAATCTTTCGAACGCACAAACTACGCATTCAGCCAGAAGGCGGGACCACAAGCCTACCGTTTGTAGTGAGGATTTCACAGTGGCGATTCCACAGATATGTTTTGTCATCAAGCCACCATCAAGGGAGTGTCATAAGGGAGACACATAAAGATACATCCACTCTCAGGACTACCAGTAGCGTTTGCCTCTTAACGTTTCTTGGCTGAAGCTCTAATAAGATCAAATCTTTAGAAAGCTGAACCGGTCCTTCAGGAGAGAGTACAGCAGGTGTGACCCACCATGACCTCTGAATCCATTTGTCCAGATGACCCTGAACTGAGAAGCGAAATAATGTTTGTCAGCACCAGCTGTTGTTCTGTGATCCATTACTTCTTCTAATGGCCTCGACTTACAAAGGCATACAATTGGCTCTTGGTCACTAGAACCAATTGACTGCCTGTATCATCCAATGAGACTGCCTGTGTCATTGGATGACATTAAAAATGCTGAATGAGCAGTTATGCTTCAATCAATAAAACATTATAATGCTGATTACTGAGGTAATATAACAATCATTAGCATTTTAGTTAGGCAATGCGTCATCTTTAGTTTCCATGGTGCCGAAATGCACAATCTAAGTAGTGCATCTCTCTTTAATGCACATTGTTGATCCCTGCAGATGCTAACTCTTTAAACTCCAAAAAAAACACTCTATATGACGACACTGCTGGTCCTCCTATTTCTCTCCTGGACTCAGAGGCACCGGAAGGAAAGAGACATTTCAGAATATGCAATGTGAGTAATAGCTGATTAAATCCATTAGAGTTGAGAGCTCAGTGTAGAGAACTATCATCTTCTGTCTTGCAAGAAGATGTACATTGAGTTCTTTTAGACGTTGTTCAGAAGTCAAGAGCTTGGTTTAATCAAAGAACAGATTTGATCCACATCTGAGGTCAATTACCTTTAAACGGAGAGACAATCGATACATCTGGTTTGAAATAAAGCTGTGCATCAGCGAAAGAGAGAAGACAGTTGGTTTGGTGCGGCATCAGCAGTAATGGTGGTGTCGTAGAGGCCTGAAGAAGCCTGAAGAGAAGTCGCAAGGCAAAGCGCTAAGGTCGTGTTCACGACCGATAGTCCGCTTCCTTGGTCCGAACCAGATGCCATAATTATACATTCTCTAATTTTTCAGCTCGTTCGGTTTGCTTTCACAAATGTAAAACTGAAACGGACTTTTAATCGTAAACAAAAGTCAAGTGCATGGAAATGCTGTTCAGACTATAGGTGGGCAGAAAAGGTCAGACTATAGGTGGGCAGAAAAGGTCAGACTATAGGTGGGCAGAAAAGGTCAGACTATAGGTGGGCAGAAAAGCAACAATCTCCTAATTTCTACTGCGGATCTTAGTCTTGATCTGTAGTTCATATTTACAGACTCCAGCAAGTCGCACATATGAACGCCTGGTCAGATAGTGAATTTTAAATAATATAATACATACGATGGAAGATGCTCTGTCTTTTAAACGATTTTGACAAATGGACGATGGTGATTATTGCTTAGCACAAGAAAAAGCAAAAACGTGCCAAATCTTATTGTCAAAACAAGCATGAAGACCTGGCTGTTTAGATGTGTATGGAGGGGTCTGGGGGGGTACAACTTGGCAAGTGACTTACCTGCCGCCCAAGGAAGCAGGCGTTGGCTTTGGCTGCGAATCTAAGACCACCCTCCCAGACGCCGCTGCTTGGCGGGATCAGGGACCAAGAGCTTGTCTCTTCTCCCGGGGAGTGATTATTCCAGAACCGTCCAGATGTCCGTGGCCCTCGCTCTGGATTTCCTGAGGTGCAATGTTTTTAGAGCCAGGTCTTCATACTTACTTTTTTAGATGGTGAGATGCCCTCTCAGTTGTTTTTCATATTGTGCTAAAAATCAAACCAACACACAAACACATACACACAGTCACACGTCCTCTCGGCCCCCCTCCCTTCTAGTAGGGGACAGAGCCCCCACAACAATACTAATTTTCTCACATGTAAATTTTGACCTATAGTTTTACCTTTCTAAATATATTTCTCTAAAGGGGCCTTTTGGACACCTGAAGGACTGACTCTACAGCTACAGGCTGTTCTCGGACTATGTAACCAACCTATACTCAAAGAGACAGTAACATTTATCTAGTGTTAAAATGAGGTTCAACACGTACGAGGGACAAACACTGACTGCATAGAGACACACTGAAACCATCAAGGATGCAGTACTATTACGACAAATGACATGACGCTGGTCACAAATGGAGATTTCATATTAACAGTCATTACAAACTAATGGATACTCAACAACCAGTCACATTTACTCGGTCAACTACAAAAAAGCATATTGTCATAAAATGTAAATAGAATTCAGCAGCTTTTTCTCACAGACCGCTCACATTCTTGACAGCAACCCTTTCTCTGAACTGATCCACCGTGCCCTTTTCCAGTGGAAACACAAACATGTTGGATTTCACAGTGTATAACCACAGCTGCCATCATTCACTCATCCTCTGATTCTCAGCCATATTGAATGTAATTTGCTCCACATATTCAAACATGTGAGATGGAGACAACCACCCTGGGTCTCTGCCAGGACATGTCATCAGAGATGACATGTCCTGGCAGACCTCCTTACTTATATGGTGCTACGTAACATGGCAGTATTCTTGGCTCAAACATAATCACTCTCTGTTACGTGACACTCTTGAACACGGCTTCGTGTTGGCTCATTGCTGCCAACTCTGTGCCATAGCCTACAGGGTCAATCCAAGAGAAGAACTAAAGCTGTATGATTTCAGAGTTGCGGCTGTGCTTATCAAACATTTGCAAAAGCTCACGACTGGCATACTCGCACTGTATGGTCCGATCGTCACATCCGACATGAGGGCTCACACTCTACGAAACCCATTGTCACGGTGGGTAATTGTCAATAAATTGTCAAAAAGTTTTGTTTGAAAGCTCAGCGGCAGAAAGAGGTTTGTTAGCTATCAGCATGATAACAAGACAGAAAAGAGCCGTCTCGATAATTAATACCAACCAGTGTGCCCAAACCTCTTTTTAAAAAAGGCGCCGGTGTATCTGGACTCTAGGAGGACGTGGACAGTGGGGGTGGTCCATTCTGCTGACTTGGAGATAAGCCAGTCACCTTGACTATGTGTCAACTTGATAGCTAGTATTGCTCTGAAAGCTTGTGACCCTTTCTTTTTTGTTGATGCAGTTGAAACCAGCAACAAAATGCACTTCCTACTTTATGACTACTTATTATTCTCCACAAGATGCACCTTGTCACCCTTTGGAATTTCATACGCTGAGTAGCCACTTCACACAGGCACAGGGGAAAGAGGGCACTGACGTCAGCCAATCGGGTCATGGCCCTGTTTTAACTGTTAAAACGCTTGAGTCGGCCGACCAAAAACTTCTGACGCGACAGAAAACCATCCGATCGTCTGGCGATCGTGATTTTTTTGGGAGATGCTGATTGGTCCTCAAAATCCCCGTAAACTGCACAACAAACGATGCGGGACGCACCCCGACAGTCGGACAAAGAGTCCTGAGCCTCATTTTCGTTTCCATTTATACCTATTCCTGACACTGATAATACAAACTATCATAATAATAATTATTATTAAAATACATATGATACATATTCAAGAATAAATTTTCCTATTCTTTCCAACAAAAAGAGATAAATAAATTACAACTGTCTTCAAACATCCTCCCACAAGGTCACAACTAAAGGACTCTTGCTGACGTCCTTGCTGTGCTTTCGTGCGTTTTTCCCACAAAGGTTTCGGCTCACGGTCGTCATCTATTAAATCCTCACGCCTACTGTATACGTGGCCGTCAAAAAAGAATTTTCTTTCCCACATTGAGACAGCGCCTGTACTTTTGTGTTTCATCTATGAATTTAATCTCTCCATGACACGAAAATGATTTATTTGTTGTGATTCTGGAGACATTTTGATGCTTTTAAGTTCTGGTTTTAAACTTCCCCAGAATGTCCCCTTTAAAAGCAAAAAAAAAAAAAAGAAGCTATTTCTGGTTTCTACCAGGGATTTATAGGATTCATTGTTTAATTATGGAGCCACAGAGGGGCTTGCCCCCTAATTCAGAAACCCCTGCTCCATGAAGAGTTATCGGGGGATGTTGTAAATCATCGCATTCATTTGACACACTCTGCTTAATGATTGGATTATTACACAATTTGCACCCTGGATCCTTCCTGTAGGAGTTGAGTTTCAACTAGAGCATGAAGCGCACAAAAAGAGTTGCATCTTTTATAGTGTGATCAAACTAATGCTAATTTCTTTGCTGGAATAAAAATGAGGAAGAGAACAGGAGCAAAAGATAAAATGACCCGCGTGTAATCCAATGATATTGCGGCGTTGCAGATCCTTCGTCCTTAACAAGATAACTCAAAAACTGTATAATGGATGATTTCTTAGATTTTACACTCCAACAGTCCTTAGTGCGAGGATGCGCTGGATTGGTTTTGGCAAAAGTCGGTTATCCATACCATCACTAGGGGGAGCTTAATCTCCTTAAGTTTTTGGGCCTTATTTTCTCAACCAATGGTCCGATGTAGTTCAAATCTTGTGGAAAGGAATCGACTTGGTTAGATCTATCTATTACGTGGCAATTGGTTTCTAGTGGTATTCTCAGAAGTCATGCACAAATATGTGTAAAATTGATACAGCTTATGGATAGAGGGTTCCGTCATCTTTAGCATAATTGGGCCTTTCCAGTTGGCCGGGGATCAACCTTAAACACGAGGACTGACAGACTGGGTGAAATGGATGTAGATAATGAGACACAGGCAAAATTAATTGAGACAAAGCAGTTAAAGAGAAAGAGGAATAAGCTTTCGAAATAAAATAGGTGACAGCAGAGACCAAAGCATTACAATAATATTGGATACATGGAGTGAATGGTGCTGCCACACTACAGTGAGATTTAGGTGTTTGGGTGAAATGTGGTGGTTAGACTCTTCATCAAAAAAGAAAATAACAATCAAAACACATCTTTCAACAGAGCCCTGGAAGTCCCTTAAGAAAAAACAGCACATGCTTTCGTTTCCTCTTGCTGCATAATGAATTTTAAGCACTCTTAATTTGAAGGATAACGGAGGAAGTGAGGTCGGTCGGCATTGTGTATGTGTTCTGACTTGATTAAATTAACCTACTTTCTGTCCTCCTCGCTGTGTGTTTCTTAAAAATAAAGCGTTGTAAGCCCTGGTACGTCCATTATATGTTCTTCGGTGTCCATAAAGAGGATGGATTAACAGTAAATTGTCTTGCACGCATAAGATAATAAGTTGTTTGCACAACTTAAAATCTTGTTGGTGTGCACAAGTTATTAAGTTGTGTGCACAAGATTAAACATAAAGTTCTCAAGGGAATTCAGGGGCTCCGGATCTTTCGGCTAAGTTGTTGTTTCAATATATCGTCTAAGAATTCTGCTAACCTTTACGGACTTTGACTATCTTAATTATAACAAATATTTTTCATCCAAATACGTTGTCCTCGTTTTGGAGTTTGCTTTAAAGGCGAGAAATACTTTGCTTTTGAAAAATGAAACATGGGTCCTGACGGAGTTCGCTAATGGTGGTGACATCATTAGTGATGTAAACAAGTAAACAACCCTGGATGGCAGCGTCAGACATCTCATTAAGCGCTACAAATGGCCGTATAGATTTATGCAGGAGATGCTCATTATTTCCAAACAGCTACTTGATATGCTTTATTTTTAAGTCTGGCAAGGAACTGGAGACACAGAGGGGTTTTTGGGGACATGGTAATTCGTGTGAGGGGACCAATAAGCTGTTTTAATGGACCCAACTTTGGGAAGTCTAAGTTTGCAGAAATATAAAAGATGCTATGATGTCTTTATCTCATATACGTCTCAGTATCAATCTACGACTTCCTGCTCCTGGTGAGAAGATGGACGATGACAGACAGGACATGACTGAGACTGGTGGACGCACCGGGTCTGATGTTAACACACAGTGGCATTGGAGGCTTGAGGGCTCCCGGGCCTGACACCTCATCACATGGGTTAGGGCAGCTGAGGGTCTGAGTAAGAGCCGTATCATATCGGATCAGTTTTGACAACGTTTGAAGATTATTAAACCCTACTATCAGTAAAGTCGATGAAAACACTGATCTGAGCCCCTTCATGTCTTTGATTTGTACAGTGGGCTGCAGCGTGTTACTAAAATCCCATTTCATTATCCCTGGGTTCTGTTTAAACGAGAAATGTTGGCCAATGCTAAGTTCAACAGAGGGGCACAATGCAAGAATCAAATATTCTAAGAAACATGCGGTATAGTTCATAGCAGGAAAATGTGGCAGTGAAGTAGTCAACATCTGCAGAGCATCATATTCCTTAAAATCTGCTGACTCATTCTGCAGTCCTCAGAGCAGGAAGAACCAGCGACCTCACACTCTCTCTGTTTAAAAAAAACAAACCCAACACAAGGTTGCTGCTGTTTTTGGAAACTTTTAGAGACATTTCACACAAAAAAAACCTTCAATGAATGAATGTAAAGTCAATTATGGAAAGTATCGCCACAGGGTTAAATGGATTTATGTTGGTGCAGCTTAACATTGAGTCAATGTGATTTATTTGGGTGTAATTAACTTAGTTACTTGGACTGAATGCAATGTAAGTAAAGGATTGATTCAAGTTACTCAGTTGGAATAGGTCCAACTTTATTCAAAAAGGTTTATTCAGGTGATTTCAATTTCAATTTTAGTCTTGAAACTACCCCTCTAAATGGAGTTTATCTAATAAAAAGTTGACGTTGGCTTAAAATAATTGCTTGGTGCTGAAAGAAATTTATCTATGCGGCTGTACTTTCCTTGATTTAATTATATTAATCCAAAGAAAACCTGCAGACATGAAATTATTTGACTTGTAACTTCCAACTGAGAAGTTGATTGAATGTCTTAATTTAAACTAAATGATTAAATTAAGCCTCCACACTAAATATGTCATACTTTGGAGGGAAGCTAGCTTTTAACCAGTGTTAAATCTTTGCCTCTGATGATCATCATTTCTACATCTGATGCTCCATTTCCCCTTTAGAACTCCCCAAATAAAATGTGACGTTATATTCGAACTGAACTGTGTTTGTCATTTAAAAAAATGTTCCCCCCATTGAGTAAAATATGAACTGTCGGAGTAGAATATGATATAAGAGCAAATTCCTCAAGTCCATTTATTTGCACCAAATGTGGATTAAATGGATGAAAAATTAAAAAAAAGACCCTTTTGTTGGGAGATTCCTGCACCGCAAACTCTTTGAAATTATATTTACAGACAACTAATTTGCAACAGCAAATACAAGTGGAGAGGAGAACCGGGTCATGAGAAGACCGGATAGGAGGATGCAGAACCACGCCTGTGAATCTGACACACCGACACTGACAGACTGACAGGAAGCAACAAACAGGAAGAACAGGAGTTGCAACCAAACGTACTAATTCCATAGTTTTAATATGGATAGTACTTTTATGAAGTTGTTTTCTTGCTGTTTTATGCACAGGAAAAAAGCATTATGATCAAGGCTTAACGCAAAAATAAATTGTCAAATACTAGATTTCATTTACATTATTGAAAAACGCAATGATTAGAAGTAAAAACTTATTTAATTCCTCCCCTTCTCCATAAGTTACTGGTTGTGTTTTAGTATCATATTAAATTATGTTATATGATATAATTTGATAATATATTATATTATATCATATTATAATATATTATATATTCTATGTTACATTACATGCATGTAATACAATATCCAGTATATATGATATTCAACATGATTATACATTATAATAAATATAAAGAAACAAA
Organism: Lophius piscatorius; assembly: GCA_009660295.1. Taxonomy (NCBI): domain Eukaryota; kingdom Metazoa; phylum Chordata; class Actinopteri; order Lophiiformes; family Lophiidae; genus Lophius; species Lophius piscatorius. Next base: position 41,228 of record VRLP01000667.1, on the reverse strand, counting down.
ATAAAGAAACATTTAAACCCCCAATGAAAACCTGGTGATTTTCAAGCCCCCCCTTTTATCCCTATACCTGGTGAAAACTATGTTTTTATACCTTGTTTTAAACTAGTTTATATTTGGACTTTGCTTTAACTCCACAATAAGACAGCAAATATTTTTCCCGGTCGTATCAAAACTTTGAGATTTGAAATGGAATTTTCCCCTTAAGTTACAACCCGCCTCTCCATCACTGAATGTTTTTAGCCTTGAACATTATTTTTGCATAATTTGCGTAATATTATTTTTGCATTACTTTCTTTTGATATTCCACAATATCTTCAACATGTATTAATGAATATATTAATGCGTGTAGAGTAACTATATCCCCAAAAAGTTGTAATCGCTGCTACTGTGTCCGCATTGCAAATCTTTTTCAATGTGATATTTGACATGAAGACTTCATATTTAGTCACAAGTTGGTTTTTTGGACGTTTTGGGTTTTTTTTTTCTCCAACAACTGTTTTTTCAGACATAACTTCACATTTCATTTTTAAGAGTTCAATCAGGGGGATTTCTTTTTGCAAACCTGGGGATTTGGGGTCTTTTCAGGGATATATCCTTGCTGTCGGGGACGACAGCGTAGGCCTAGCTTATCGAGAAAAGAACCAGCATCTTAATAATAATAATAATAATACATTTAATTTATAATGCACTTTACATTTGGATCAAATCTCAAAGTTCATTGTCCACAGCGGAATGAGGAAGGCTGAAGGTTGCCCACCGATGACTTTGGCCACCTTGGTTGGTTACATGATGATTGGATTTAAGAGCGGGTTGGAAGTGATATGGATCAATACATGACTTGGCCCAGGTCTCCTGCCCCATATCATGTACTGCTGTGGTCTGAGTGACTCATATCTAGGGGGTGGTTGTTTGTATCGTACATAAAGCAGGTCTTGTCCTGTATAAATTTCCAGTCCCAGCCAGCTGCACTGAATTATTTGTAATTGATTGTAATGCAGACGATGGTTTCTCAAATTAATTATGCGAAGCACATACGATTAGCCGAGCTCCATATGTGGGGGGATCTGGATGATGTCTCAACTGACCCATGCATTAGTAATGATGACTAATTGTGCCGAGCGGATGCATGACCTTATTCTCTAACTAGCGTGAATGTAGATACAACATTCCCTTGAGAGTTCATAGTGGGTTTGTAGTTTCCATTTCCTGTATCTCGTTCGGAAGTTACTCAAGATGCTTGGATTTAATAATCCAAGCACATTTCCCAGTATAATCTAAGTTGTACAGAGATGACTCCTACATCCTTTCCCAAGGCTTTTCCTCCAATCTGAGTTTTATCAGAATAACATCAAGCCTGTCATCCTCGACACATTCTCACTTTTAAAAACCTCGACTAACCTCCAGTTGAGTCCCTGAGGCACAGAAAATCATAAAAACACCATGTGTACCATCAGAGGGGGTGAAGTTTACCCAGTGACTGATGTGAGGAGAGTATTTGAGGATGCAGACCAAACACTGTGGCCAGCAGCAGAAGAGAAAAAAACAGAGACAGGAGTGCAGACAAAGGTCAGTCTGTTCCCTCCGAGGAGGATATTGTGGCCTCAAATGTCTGGTATTTCAGCAGAAACACAGAACTGCATTTCTAAAGCTGATTCCCCCAAATCGGCTTCTTTTAATGACTTTTCCAGGGATTGGAAAGTTTGTCTGTCTGTTTATTGATTTTGATGAAAGTTCTTGTAGTGGTAGAGTTTGGCCCAAGTATTAATTAGAACCATTCAATCTTGTGGGGAAGAATGGGGTCCAATAATTCAGCGATGTGAGACGACATGATCCTACAGCAAGATCAAGTTGGAGCTGAAAGTCTGCTGATTCACTCTGGTGTCACGTTGGACACATCTTCAAAAATGACTGAACTACATCCTGAGGATGGGTCTTCAATAAGAATCAAACTAGTCATGATACAAATGTGAGTCCAAACTCAAGGCGTAGGTTTCTATGGTGATGAATCATATTATCAGGTGATACTAACTACCCGTTAGATATTTATGATGATTGTGGAAAAACTATAAATTTACATAATAAATATTAAATGACATGGTTTTACATAGGGACTGGTTTTACTTGTATTCTGTTTCATTATTTGTCCAGAACTCATTTTATCAACTGAGTTTTTATGAGTTGAATTGTGCGCGCGTGAGATTCCTATCGGACACACAGAGTAGAAAAAAAGAAACGGACTCGCGTTTTGGCGCTGATGATGCTTTAGCTAGCAGCTGCAGCAGGTTCAGATACTGCAAAGGACACGGAACGCTATTACGCTATTAAAAGTTTTGAATTTAAACAAAATATCATGAAAAAACGAATAACTTTTGAGATGTTTGTGCATTTATTCATCATATCGTTCAGAAATATTGCTCAGAAATCTTGAGGGGAAGCTCGTCCACAGAGGCAAAGCTGCTGCACTTCACTTATCCAAAACTTTTTCTCTCTCACACTTGTTGACTATCGCTTGACTTAGTTGTTGATTTTCCGCTATCTTTCCATTTCTGGAATCAGAGGAGCGTGAAATTAGAGCCAGAGTTTTTATCTACAACCATCAAAGGGAGAAGAATACGAAATCAAAGTGAATTTCTCAGTTGGCCTTTCAGTCTATCTGCTCCGCTTTTGCTTTCAGCACCCAGCGGACAGCGCCGTATCCATCCACACTGGGATGGAGGAGGGAAGGGAGAGCAGGGCGCGGTGGTGATGGGGGGGTCTCGAGCACTAACGAAAGTTTTCTGGGGGGTCGCGACTCAAAAAGGTTGAGAACGACTGGCTTAGGGCACCATGGTACCACGGTGATCCTATCATTAAAGACCAGGCCTGACAAATCCTCTCCCCCTCACCCTCCACCTCCGACCTGCAGGTCATGGACTTTGATGAAGAGCACACAATGCTTTTTTATCTCACTGACTGTTTGCTTTCCTTTTTATTCTTCTAGGTACATCCCCGGAGACTCGATTAAAAAAACAACAACTTGCTGTTGCACCTTGTAATCCCCCTCAAACAAATGTGTTTGTGTGAGGAGGGAGAAAAACATGATGCATGGGCATTTTCTGAGCGGTTGTGCAGCGTATCAAACAACCTCGAGCGGTAAACACATCGTGTCTGTGGGGAGCATTGGAGGAGCAGTCACAGTGTTTAAATATGCAGAATGGTCCATTAATACCCTCGCCGGGTGTTAATGAGTGCCGCCACTCTTATACGGAATTACCACAGCGAGGTCTGCCTCATTAATTAAAACGGAAACACCACACTTGACTTCACATTAATTTGTGAGGGGAGCAAAACAACGCAGTGGCATGAAGAAGAAAAGAAGCGGTCTCATTAAGGTGTGTTTAACCGATGGGAACTCATCTAGACACAACTGTTTTGATCGTCAACAAAGAAAAGGCACGGGGCCAACTGGGACCCAAAAGGAGACTACGCACACAGAACAGGTGCAACTCAGAGGTCAAGGGTCAAAATAAACCAGACAGTCCAAGGCAGGGCTGCTCATCTGCAGGACTACAGCCAGACAGAGAAGGCAGACCAATAAAATATGTTAAAAAATGGTCAAACTATCAATATACACCGCACATTTCAGGACTCAAGGCCTGCAGAATAATTAAATCCTGCCCGCGAGACAATATCTAACTATCTATAATAACTGGCCCGCTGGTATCCAGCACAAACATCACAGATACTACAAATCCCAGGATGCACAGCGATAGCTGACCCATCAGTCAAGAGTTCTCCTACCCGCTCATCTATCGTTTGGGGGGGGGGTTAAATAGAACACACATTCTCATTAACTGGCAGGGCGTTAATGTCCTCCAGCCGTTCAACAGCGCTATCGCCTTAAAGACAAGAAAAACACAAAGTTACGTACATTTAATGTGTTTTCTGTTTTTGGTTTTCTGAGGAGCAACTGCTCCTGACTGCAGGAACAGATACGAGGAGCGACAGTCTTCTTTTACAGTTTCATTGTGACAGGAGAAATAAACAGCTAAATCAACCCAGTCATTTACCAAGGGTTATTTAAAGTTCCTTTTTGTTGTTATTGTTAATTAAAAACCGAATAATTTTGGATGTCATTTCATAAATATAGTTTTCTGGCTCTTGTTGATGCCTGTGAATAAAAACCTAGAAGTGGAAATGATTCGGTGAAATTCTGCTGATGGAGAGGGAGACACAAAAATTAATCATGTTGATCTATTTTGAATTTGTTTATCCGGACTATTTCTATTCCCTTGGTTTGTTCAGAATTCTACAACTGACCTTTCCCAGATATATATGCAAGTGACCATTCCCAAAATCAATCCGGTTCATCCCCACACTAAACGCTACGTGGGTACAAAATTTGAAAATGGCATACAAAATAGTTTTTGAAAAATATTCGAAAAACAGTGTTTTCATAAAATTAAAATTAAAAATTCCCCCTTGTGAGTAAAATATGAACTATGAGAGTAAAATATGATATTTACATCATAGCTTTCTTCGGGTCAAGTCATATGCACCAAATACGAACTAATCCTTACTAACTGTTGGTAAGTTATTTTCCGAAAAACAGTGTTTTTCATAAAAAAGTACCCCCTAGGAAGTACATTTTGAACTATTAGGGTAACACATGATATGTACTAGATAGATCTTCTCAAGTCAATTAATAAAAATCAAATCATCCCAGTCCGTCTGTAAAAAAATTTTAAATGCTCCTTAAAACAGTTTTTCAAGTTTTCGCGCAAACACGAAGGATCTGCGTCAAGTTTTACGTCATATATAGAGTTGTTCTGTTTTTACAACTCTCTTGAACTTTGTATTAAAACAAGATAATCATGACAATAATTGAGTTTGAACATTTGTAGCAGTCTTGTGTCTTACAGAGACAGACAGGTGTGTCTTCAATCAGTGTCTTGTGTTCATATACAGACATAACGGAAACACTTTGTGGCGTTTTGTGAAATTACAAAAACTAGCATGCAGTCCACTAACTGCATTTAAGAAGAAAAAAAAACGTGTTTCATATTAAAATATATAAAAGTTTGAAAGAAAAAGAATGTGGACAACCTATTTCAGTGTATGTCTCAATCTTCGTTGTTGAAGGAAAATACACAACTGACAAACAACTGAATGCCCGAGTAAGAAAATCTTATTCAAAGCTTCATCACAAAACAGAACACAAAAACTCTGGTTCTGTTCTGAGTTTCAGGTCCGTGCAGTTAACCCTTCTTCCCTCTCAAACGCATTTCCCTTTGCCCAATATTTTTAGAAAAGGCAATTTCCGCCCTGTACAAGACCGTCACATATATTATGCAAGACGGTGAGGAAGAGTACATTGCCTTTCACCTTTTATCTTCGCGGCCAATTTGATTATCCTTTCATTTTATTTCATTTCCAGGATATCAGATTCGACACGTTTTGTTCATTTGGGTTGAAACTGAAAAAAAAAGTTCTGAACACAGGCAAGGTCGACTATGAATCACAGCTCAAGTCAGGCGGTGACACACGGTATAGTGCGTAGTTCCACATAGGAATATGTAAATCTGATTCTCATTCCTCATTGTGAGGGTTGATGTTGAATATATTTACAGCAGTCTGACCTTTTAAGTTAATGCCCACCACATTTTTAAGAAATCTTCACAACTGTGAGCCCAACACTTTTGGAAGTTGTGCATAAGAGCCTGATTGAAATCATTGTATCTTTTAATATGATCATGTGTTGTGGATGTTAGAGCTTGGAGAGGAGGAATAAGTTGCAGAAGATTGTGAACATGGCCCCCAGAATCTTAGTGAAATCCCAGGAGCAGCTCAGTGACATGTATGATGATCTTCTAACAAGCATAGCTCACAGAATCATGAGTGACCCCTCTCATCCTTTATGCAGTGAATTTGTATTCTTACCCTCAGGAAGACGTTATAGGTTACCGATGGCTAACAGAAATATCTAGAAGAAATCCGTTGTTCCACATGCTGCCAAAGCAAATAAATGAATTGTATTTGATGCAACATGCTCTGAAAAGTTTCTTTGTTAAGTTTCTTGTGATCCTCCATCCTGTTGTAACGGAGAGATTGCAGGGACAGAGTTCTGAATGGTCTTTTTTTCTTCACTCGTTTATTCTTTTTCTTAACGTGGGTTTCTGGAATTAAAATTCATAGCCTTTACAAAGTGTAAGAGAGCCAATTTTGCTGCGTATTGATAAATGCTTTGTTTGTTTGTTTTTGCACAGTGCCGGAGTAGCAGATGGTTTTGAATGTCTCTCTCTCTCTCTCTCTCTCTCTCTCTCTCTCTCTCTCTCTCTCACAGTTCCAGCCTGGTGTCAGTGTTGTCCTGGTTCTATGAAGTTCAATCTGCCGTATGCTGTATTTCAAACTTGTTAAAACATACACATTAGCAAATCCCAATGTGAACGAGGTGTTTATTAAGAGCAGATGTGGAAACAGAGTGAATCCTTTCACTCCAATTAAATTACAGAGCTAGTGAAAACAAAACATAGAGGATGGCAACTCAATGTATAGATTAGGAAGAATTCAAAAACAGCCAACACATAAGGGAGTTTCTGCTGGAGGGAGCATTCTCCCTCATTCTTTTTGGCCTTATCATGACGAAAAATATCATGTTTTTTAGGGTCCTGTGAACAGAAAGATGTTTCAAATTGACATTCAGTCCTTGTCATATATGGTCCTTGATTGGATACATCTCTGACTCATGGACGTGCAACATTAACGGGAACGGTTGGACTGGATTTTCTTTGCTTTCTGCATATGCACATATATAGCATATGCATATGTGCAGCACATGTATGTATATATTTTAGGACTATGCACATGTACAGGAAATGCACATATACAGGATATGTATCTATATATTGCATATATACATATACAGCAAATGCATATATACTGCATATGCACTTATACAGGATAGGCCTATGCACATGTATAGTATGTGCAAAAAAACAGAATATGCACTTATACAGGAAATACACATATACAGCATATGCACTTATGCAGCATATGCAAATGTACATTTTAAGCCTAGGCATATATACAGCATATGCACATATACAGGAAATGCGCATATACAATTTAGGCCCCTGCACATACACACCATAGGCACATATACAACATATACTACATTACCGCCAACATGTCCACCGCTGCAGATCTTTCATGTTCACGCAATAACTCAAAAACTATTCGATGGATTATTTTCAAATTGCAGACCCTCATAGACATTAGTGTGAGGAAGAGCTGGATTGATTTTTGGGAAAGATCAGTTGTATATTTCTGACTATAGGGGGATATATTTTATCTCCACAAGTTTTGTGCCCAATAATTTCTCAAGTTGGGGTTCAGTTTAGTCCAAATTTGGTGTATATGAATTGACTTGAGAAGATCTACCTTGTATATATCATATTTTATTCTAATAGTTCATATTCTACTCACTAGGGGGTGCTTTTTTTTAATTAAAAACACAGTTTTCTTGATATGACTTGACATTTTCTTTGAGGAGTTCAATCAGGGGGATTGTCTGTACAACACAGGGGATTGGGGACTTTTCAGAGATATACCTTTGCTGTTGGGGATGACAGTTCAGAATTAGTTACAAATGTGAACTTTCAAGAAAAACAAATCTGATCTGAACAAAACGTTGGAATCAAACAAGTGGATTGTAATGTGAACGAAGACATAATGATTTTGGAGACAACCAAATGATAATAAGAGCTCGTCAATGGCGAATACATCTTTAGAGGATCTACTTCCATGGCTGAGAACAGGTGAATCTGATGAAGTTGTTACTTGCAGCTGATCAATAGACGAGGAGGCAGGAATGAGCTCTAGAGTCCACCAGTCAGGAAGATGGGGGGAAGGGGAAAATGGAGGAAACATTGTCTTCAGTAGTCTTGATGACACTTGAAGTCATTTCAATCAGAGAAGACAATAAGAAGAAAAGATTACTGATTCATCACAACAGAAGATGTGTGACAATGAGTCTATTAGAAAGGGTCTCAGCTTCATGCCGCTTTGGAGTCTGGATACTGGTGGTGGTGGCTGATGACTCTGCTGAGGCTGATGAATGAACAGTATGAGCAGTAATTGTGGCCAGTGTGTCCATTAGTGTGTGTGAGCGCAGATATACATGCCGTCCGACGTTTCAGTTTCTATATTATGTATGTGTGCTTCACAATCAACACAGTGAGGCCCTCAGTCCTGAGTCCTTATTGTTGATGCATTAATTATTGAATGCAAATGATGCCAGGATGTTTGTGTCGGTCTGACATTTCAGTCACTCATAGAAAAAAAAAACTTTCAATTCAGACATTTAAATCCCAAAACAATGTAAAAAGAATTTAAAAAAAGGTTCCAGGCTTAAAAATACCAAGAGTTCAAAGCCTTTTTATAGAACGTTGATATCCATTTATTCCATTCCTCTGATGAGTTTCTTGGCATGGACATGTCCAGTATCTACTACCAACAGGATGGACTCTGACAGCTGCAGGCGGGGATCAAAGATGCTCTGAAGGCAAACACTGTCCCTGTTTCTCACACTCACAGTGACGAGAGCAGCTTAGTGTGCCGCACTGATAGAAAAACTCAAAGATGGCTGAATGTGTGTGTGCCCACAGGGGAACAGCTGACTGCTTTGTCCCGATTCTCTGACAGAAGCTGCAGTCTGCGTGGCAGATGTGCCGGACCGAGTGTAAAGAATAGGAACACAGACAGAGGAAGTTTTATGAAAGGGAAGTTGTGACGGTTATTTCTATTTCTGTTTCTGCGGTAGCTTTTCATGCGTTTGGGTTCAAAACGGGATCATTCAGAATAGCGTTGTATCTTTGCTGACAGACGTACTTTGTGACGGAGGAGGACGTGACAGACTCACGCGAAAACGCTGCTGCTGAGCTTTCAGAAATACTTGGAAATCTCAAAGATAATCAGGATCCTTTTTTTTTGTGCGACCAGATCTGTCTGTGATATTAAAACGTTCTATATTTCATGGATTATTGATGAATTAGATTCGACACACACTTTAACAATTTCATGTTCTTTGCATATTTGATTGCTTTGTCTGCATTTATTAGTTTAGCATCTTTAACGCCCTACTTTTACCATAAAATGACTAATCATTTGGTCAAGCATGTTTGAAATAGTGAAAGAAAATCAGACTCACGAAAATATTTTATGATGAAATTTTGTATTTCATGGAAAATGATGCATTTTCAAAACTTGGTGGAAACTTTTTTAGAAAACTATTTGTCCCTTATTAGAGTTTTTTTGGTTGTATCAAGTTACATTATTCTGTCTAAGTCCTCACTTGCTTTAATATGCTATAAGAAACAGACATCCTCATAGCTATGGTAACTCCCTCCTCCTCTGCGGCCCCATTCGACCTGTGGTGTCCCCCAGGGATCCATCCATGGTCCCTAACTCTTTAGCATATACATGCTAACATTGGGGGATATTTGAAAAAGGTTCAGTCATATTTTTCAAGAAGAAATATTGACTTAAAATGTGCTCAATCAAACAGCTTTTAACCTTTTCTGTTTCTGCAATAAAAGCTAATATTGCAAGATTACACCCCAGCACTATTATTTCCAGAGAGTTGGAGCGTCTAATACTTATTCCATGAATTAAAAAACAAAAAAGGGAATTCCCCCATTATGTCATTGCATTTGAAAGTAATAACCCTATTATTCTAAATACTAAAATCTGGATTCACGTTTCATAAACAGTTATTAAACCCTTCATCCTGATCCGTTCCATAATCTGATTTTCTCACTTTATGTTTAAATGACAACCTCTGAAAAAGCCCGATCTTGCGATATTCGAAAACTAGGAAAATATTCCTGACTCTGTTCATATCCAAAATGTTTTTCCTCTCTATATGCTCAACCTTTTTAATACATCACATTCTGTGCTGTAGATTATGAAAAAAATATTTTTCATTTATTATTATTATTAAATGTACTTCATTATTTCCCAATTTATTGTTTAGTTCATGCATTTCTCTCATATGTCCAAACAGGTTTTTGTTGGGAGGGGGGGTTTATATAGTGTCTTATAATTTCAACTGATAAGCTCTATATCCATCAGTTTTTGTACTGACACATTTTTAAAAAGGTTTTTCACAAATTCTCTTTAAATTATTCCTGAAATATGTGTAAATTATTATTTTAAGCAAAAACAAACCGAACAAAAGCTGAAAGTAGTTTCAGATGCAGATTAAACATCGTATCGTGTGAATCCTGACACGCGCACCTCTCTCCCCGGATGACAATCTGACTTCATGCCTTTTCAGTCAGTGTCACTTTAATGGCTCTCATCCCATTCATCAGCCTCCCCTCCTCCCACACAGGATTCCTCTAAGCATAGCGTCCACTTACAGCTCGTCGCTGCCCACCTTCGCTCGCGTCTGTCAGCGCCTGGAAAAGACGCCGTTGTGTGTGTTCATGTTTGACACCAGGAAAGTGCTCTTCAAGTACTTCTTTCATATTCATATTCAAATACAGGACGAATGAAAAGTGCCCTGTTTCAAGAGCGTACCTGGGCGATGCATTGATTCATCCCAAGGACGCCTGAACACACTCGCCCTTTTTTCTCGCTCAGCCGGCCGAAAGTGCTTACAAGGCAAACTTAATAATAAACATAATTGGCTCCTGAACGGCATAATCTGTGAGGAGGAAGTGTGTCTCGGCTGCCTTGCGGGGCTCTTAATTCTATTAGCGTGCATTGATCGATAAATTGGATTGGACACAAGGTGAATTCACATGTTTCATGCAAGCTCTGCTCCTAATTAGACCGTTAATTAGGCTTGCTTCCACTCAATTATAGGACAAGACAGGGCCTCCGTTTAATTAACCCAGCCATGCTGTTAACATAGTAGTCCAGTTCAATAATCCTGAGACCTAGAAAGCTCACAGCTGCTTAATACGCAGCAAGGCCATTTGTTTGCTTTCATCTAGTCTAAAAGTGAGCCAAAGGAAAGCATTCTTTTATCATCCATTTATCACTTACGTATTATTATGTTTGCTTTCGTGGAATTATACCGCACATAATTACCATGAATGAGATGTTCCTGTATGTATTAATACCTAAGAGAGGCTTTGGGAATAAAATGTAGGCTGCACGCCGAGGCACATAATGCAAATGTGATGCATGTAGACAACATCCCAGCGAAGATGCGACTCCAGCACATTGTTAAGCTAAATTGCCAGAGTGCTCCTCTAAAAATAGGGCACACAGCTGAGGGCTCTGGGGGATGTGGCGTACGGCAGGAGAAAAAAAAGGAAAAGTGTTTCACAGGAAAGCAGGAGCAAAGAATATTCTATTGCTCCAGCAGAGGGATGATGTAAAGAGGCGCTTAAACGGGGAAACTATACTTTCTAAAAATGTGAGGGGGAAAAAACTGTCAACAAAGCTGCTCCCAAAACCTTTATCTGCCGCTAATATCGGCTAAATTTAACAGGATGGAGACGGCAGGTCCAACAAAATCTGAGTTTTCATTTCTCTGCCAAAAACTAGGCCAAAGCTCCCAGTCCCCTGCGTTGTACAAGCAATCCCCATGAGCCCTTAAAACTAAGTGTGAAGTTATGCCCAAAAAAATTAGTTTTTTGTAGAAAAGCTCCACCTAGTGGGTCAAATATGAACTTTCAAAGTAAAATAAGAAGATAGATCTCCTCGAGCCGATTCACATGCACCAAATTTGGACTAAATCCGACCAACGATTAGGAGGTTATGTCCGAAAAACTGTGTTTTTTTTTGTCAAACAGTTCCCCCTAATGAGCTTAATATGAACTGTCGTAGTAAAATATGATATAAACAAGACAAATCTCTTCGAGTCGATTCATTTGCACCTAATTTGGACTAAATTTGACTAACCGTTGATAAATTATGACCCAAACTACAACCTCTATCGCCCCAAAATTTTATACTTGATTTTTTGAAGGTATAATTAAAGTCTTATAAAGTTCGGCTCACCCTTCAGGAGAATCGGGTCGATTTCCCCATGATTCACCCCTCTCTCGACAATTGGATCAACCAGAACCTCCCCTGATCATTTTCAAACATGTTTGATTTTCAGGGGGAAAGTGTGGATTATTATAGGAGTACTTTCCAAATAAGATCACAAGAGCTAAACGTGAAGAAGCCGAAGGGTGCTGCAAAGCTACGGTAAATAATTCAGTCTTTCCCAGTTAGACAGCGTACCAGCGCACCACTCTGGACAGATATCGAACCAACCCACCTCCGGTTGTCTCTAGAGGATGGACACGTTGACCCCATCTCGACAACCATTTCCTCATTAGTCATGTGATTCAGTGCATCGATCGCTCGAGGATCGGGGCAGGAATCTTCAAGCGTGTGATGCGTCGCTGATCTTGGAGTTCAAGATTAAAGAGAAGATATTCTGGGGAGATTCTCATTACGTGTGTGATGAAACCCGGTTTCACAATCAGTTTTATGTCTACTGTAGGGTGAGCCAGGTCTTAAAGAGAGCCTGGGACGTGATGAGGCTCATAAACAACACAGAGAATAAGGAAACCCTGGAACCAACTGATGTGCTCGGAAATCCACGCGGAACAAACCATAAAGGTCTTTTACTTTTAATGAAATCTCGCGCTCATAACAGGGGAGGGATGTGAACTTTAATGGCGTCCTCCTCTGCTGAGCTGTTAGTTAGAAAGCCTCTCCGCCCTGATGACAGAATAACACAGTATAGTATAACAGGAAGGAGCTCTGGTGAGAGTTCAGTCAGGAAGACTATTCTTTTGTACACTTACACTTGTGTCAAGTCAAACTCTGAATTTCATCACATACTAAAAGAATAAGAAATAAAAAAAGACATGATCCTTAGGACATAAAACTTAATTTTTTTAGCAGAACCTATAACTTTTAATTAACATTGTTGCTTTTTGGTCATATTTTTATATTATTATTATTATATTTTTTTTACTGATGCTTTTATCTGCTTTTACCTTGTATTTGGTTTTCCACCTAATGACTGGTGGCTCTCCTCTTCCATATTGCAATTTTGGCGCTTCAGATTCACCAACTTCATCATTTCATCAGCCTCACCTGGAATCATCAGCCACCGCCACCACAACCACCAGTGTCTGAACTCAAAGGGGCGGGGTTTATAGAATCTTGCTGCTGCTCAGGTCAGATGCCCGTCAATCACAATCTCTCCGTAGATTCTAAGCACCGACATGTTTATTCGGATATATCGTCTGCTGCATTAAACATTTCATTTGTTTATTAGCAAATTTGTTATTTGTTGTTGTTCAGATCGCGGTGGCAGCAGGCAAAGAGGGGGATTCCAGACATCTCTCCAGCAACACTCTCCAGCTCATCCTGGAGGATCTAGGGCTGGGTTGGGGGTGGGGCTGAAATTGTTTGATCTTAAAGATAATATACTGTAAAACTGGTTAAATTGACTATAGAAGAGCAGAGAATAAAATAACACAGAACAATATAGTAACAAGTGGAATTTTGCAGTTAGACCACTCATGTTGTGATCTTTTTAGTATTAACTCCAACTCCAGTACTCTGTTTTTATACACATATATGAATAAAATATCTGATCACCATAACAGAGGGAGTCGATTGAACATGCCTGTTAGCCGAGATCTTGTTTTTCCCGAGCAGAAATCGGTCCTTAAACTGAACACCTGCGGACTCTGAGCGGCAAAGTGTGTCGGCGTGAACCCGCACACATCTCTCTTATTCTTCCTTTGCCAACATCTCAATTGATTCTTTGTTATTCTTTTCACTGCGACCGCGTCAGTGTTTTGCATAGCTTGTTGTGCCCTCGGTTGTTTGGAGAACTGTTTTGGGGGTTTTTTTCCCGATGATTTATTCATAGCTGGAACTCACTTGTAATACAGGCTTCTGTCGCAGAGGAATTGATTCGTGAACAAAAAGGTTGAATATACAAAAAACACTTCTTGAGTGTGTTATAACAACGTGATATATGTAAAAAAAAAAAAGATTTGCTTCTCTTAGTTGGAAGGGTCACCTGGATATACCTGTGTACAAATGAAATCAAACTTAGCCTATTCTGTCAAACACATACACCATATTTGGACTAATTTGGATCAAAAGTTAAAAAAGCTCCCCCTAGTGAGTAAAATATGAACTACTAAAGTAAAATACAATATCTACAAGATTTATTTCCTAAAGTCCATTCTCAGCACCAAATTTGGACTAAATCGAACCAACGTCTGAGAAATTATGAAGATAAAGCTCCCGGTAAAATACAACCCACATTTACCAGAATCAATCCAGTTCTTCCTCGCACTGAAATAGTTTTTGAGCTATCGTGAAGGAATCCCCGGCAGACGCTTTGATGAGGTTTCCATTTTATCCCCGATAAATATTGACTTTGACTTTGACAGATGGCTGGAACTTCACAATCCAAGATTTTCCTGAATAGGGAGAAGAAACAGTTTCCATAACATCTACAAAAATGATCCAACAAGATCATCTCTACATAAATTCCCGAATAACGGGGAATTTATACCTCGCCGCTGTGATCAATAACCTTCAATCACAGCGGCGAGGCCGAGGAGGTGCCGCCTCTGCTGTTGAGGATGAAGTTTTGATTTTGACGGAGTTGTCCTATAATTGTGACACCAGTGGGAAGTAAATGATATAATACAGATTCAGAGTCCCTCAGATGGACCGTGTGTTTGTGAAAAGGTAGGAAATAATCACCTTGAAGCCATTTTCTGATGGCTGATGTTTAGTATTTGATTTAAATATGCAAATACGATGAAGCTCTGAGGAATATTCTCCTGCTTTTCCTTCTCCGAGCACGACGACTCCAAGAACATGGGGCTTTTAGAGTCTCACCTGGACACACACGTCTTTTCTTCCCTCCCCGTCTCCACACACATCCCAAACACACCTTTTCTGTGTGGGCAATGAGCCAAAGCTCTGAATCACTCAGAATAATAGTCCTTCGCCATCCCAGGATCCTCTGCCGCTTCATCGTCTCCGCCTCTAAGATTGGCGTCATCACGGCTGATTGAGTCGGGGATGTATTATCGTCAGAGAGCCGCAACGGCGAGACGCTGATGAACCCGGTACCCCGCAGGGCCGAGGAATCAGGCCTCTGCAGTGATGACGTCACTGAACAGGATCAGGTCTGGGTGAGTCCAGTCCAGCTGCAACCAGTTATTCATGCAGTTTAATAGTTTTTATATTAGTTTCTAGGGGTATAAATACACACAAAAAAAAATATCAGGGGTACAATGGATTATATCCGATCTTGATGGTTGAAGTATGTTTATATATGTTCCATTCATTGAAAAACCAAATGACATAAGAAGAAAAGTCAATGGGAACTAAAATCATGAACCCACTGGGGCTGGATTCTAAATCACACCCAGAATCAAAGTGTAAAATTTCAATCAGCGGCTGATCCAACTTGAATTTCATCAAGTCAACTCAAAAGGTGGCTCAGGGATCAGGGTTTGACCCCCACCTGCCTGAATACCCTCCTGACAACATCTGGGCATGCTCCTAGTATAGAAGGTGGAGGTGATCTTCTCCAGGTCCTAGATCAGGGCATCAGTGAGATCCCACACAGTCTATGGTGCTGCTTGTCAGCCCAGGTATCCCTGATAAATAACATCCCGGAGGTTCTGAAGTGGATTCAGGTCCGGGGAGCCTGAGGACCAGTCAATGACATCGATGCATTCATCATCCAGGACCTGCCCACACGCTCTGATCACATGACCAGAGTCCTGCACCAGGAGGAATCCGGGTTCCTCCTCGCTCAAAGGAGGAAGGATGAGGGGAGAGAAATGGTCTTCGGTCACCGCCTGCAGGACCAGAACCTGTTTGGGGTTTTCCTGCTGTTGGTTCTCCTGTCCATCTGTTGTCACAGTCATTTTCATCGAAGCGGCTGAAACTGATAATTACGCTTTCTAACTGGATGGAACCAGATCCCAGACGTTTAACCGCCCCAGTGATATAGCGATTACATTTAATTCATTATTTAAGATTTAACATTTAGATTTAACATTTATATATTTTATGTGAATTAAACATTTAGATTCAACATTTATATCTAATATCTGAATTAAACTTTTAGATTTAACATTTATATCTAATATCTGAATTTTGGATTAAACGTTTTTTTATCCAATATGTTGAATTAAACATTTAGATTTTACATTTATATCCAGTATGTGAATTAAACATTTAGTTTTAACATTAATATACATTCAACATTTATATTTTTGGTTTAGATTTCGATATAAGATTTTGATTCTATTATTAGGTTTTCCATATATTTAGACGCAACATTTCAATTTAACGTAAATATTCCAATTTTAAGATTTGATTTTTGAATTTATTTATATTTGGATTTACCTTTATTCAATATTTAGAGCAGCAGCAACGAGTATTAGCTTTTATATCTCGCATTTATATTTAACATTTGGATCAACATCGAATGTACTGTCAATATGTTTTTACAAGTAAAAATAGTAATTGAGCAAAAGTGATAATTTAAAGTGACTAAAATGAACATGTTTTACTCTACAGTCTGCGCCCCCTACAGGCCTGACGGGTAACGGTGATCATCCCTCATCTACCGACTGACGGCAGGAACTCGTACCTGAGAAGCTTCCTCCTGTCACAGTGATGTTCATGGGAGGGGATGAGGAGGTCGCCATAGTCGCACGGATCCCTTCCTCACAGCCTGAGACATGATGGAGCAGAGGAAACTGAAATATCAGAGTGACACTTCATCATTCACTTCATCTGACATTGATCCTCAACCAAGCTCCAAACCTAGCTGCCTGTCAGGATTAAATGTTTGATTCACTTCCTCCAAAGATTCAAACTCTCACAGAACTGAGAAGCAGTTTGGATAAAAGCAGCCAGGGAAAATAGCAGTGTGTTGTGTCGTATCCACACGGACGATCGCACCAGCTTTCCGGCGTTGCTTATTTACTCCCTGAATATTTCATCTTCCCTTAATTGACTCGGTTTCACAGCTTGCCTCTCGGCTCCAGCTGACGCCTACTGACTAAAATGGCCACCGCCTCCACATGCTGCATTCGCACGTGTGTGCATCTCGCCACTCGCGGGAGTTAACATGCGTGAAATGAGTGCATATGTGCGGCTGCTAGCTTGTGTTTGCACGCTAGGACGGAGGGCCGGTTCAAGCTCCGAATCATCTCGGCCGGTCAGAGCAGCAGAAATCAGGGAGGAGAGAGAGAGAGAGAGAGAGAGAGAGAGAGATGAAATACACTCCAGGCGACAAATTCCCAATTAACATATCCACATAATTAGGATGATGTGGAGGGATGAAGATGAAGACGTCTGGGCACAGCTGCTGTCCATCTCAAGCAGCCACTTGAATATTCATGTCGTGTTTTTATCTCTCCGTTTCTTGCTGCACACGACGACGATGCTACGTTCACCAAAGACACAACGCTCCTTTTGATTAAAGGAGGACCTTATTAGGGGAAAATGTAAAGGGTCACCTGTGAGGAGCTGCTAGAAGACGGCCGCCATCAAACACACACTGCAGAAACTTGAATTCTACTTGCCAACATTTATAAAAAATGTGAATCACACGTCAGGACAATGGCGGGGATCCTTCTGTGGGAGTTTACTGAAAGGAGCTCCTAATAGCTGTCAGCTCAGCGGCGGAGAGCGGTGCAGAGAGTGCTGCACTCACTCCTCCGCCTTTGTCAGAAAACTTCTGCTCCAGTAACTCCACCCGGGACGGCGACCAGGCTTTTTTTTTCTCTCCGTGCCTGCGTGATGCAGTGGCCGTCTACTCCAACTTCCAGATCAATAATTCACATGGTACTCCTAAAAATATATATAAATCTGCCCGTTAAAAGGAGGAGATGCACGTTTGAGTGCTGCATATATTAAACCCACTATTTTTTAGCTCCAAGGACAAATTACAGTTTTTAATATCTTACATGCAACGAGGCTTTTAAAGGGCCTGTGCTTAGAATTCAATATGTTCAAGTATTGAAGGAGGCTATAACTCCACATTTAATATGAAGGGGTTCAATTTGGCATATTGCTTGTACAGAGCACAACGTAGGTCTAGTTTACCTCTAGTTAGTTGGGCTACTTTAGCGAAAGCATAACCGGTTTATTCACTTCTTATCCTGCCTGTGGTTTTAATGTTATGGCTGATTCATGTTTCTCCTAAAAGCGTCAATGTTAGTTTTTCATGACAATAAGTCTACAATATGATAAGCTTAAGAAGATTCCCGGCATAACTGGCATAACAGACAGACAGACAGACACTCAGACAGATAGACAGACAGACAGACAGACAGACAGACAGATAGACAGACAGTAGGGGAAATGTCAGTTTCTCTTCTGGTTAGAAAATAGAACCCAGGATGAGAGAATACTGAAGAGCCTCCTATAGAAGACCAAACGCTGCTGAAGCAGAGATGGGTTCAAAGAACAGAGAGGCAGACGGGAGGATTATATTCTATTATTAACCAGTGGCTCTCTTTTTCTGCTGATTCTCAAATATCCCAAGTCTGTCTGATATTACGGTTTGATGATGATGATGATGATGAGGCATGGGTCTGCTCGCTCACAAATGGCAGTGAGATAAATGGAGGCATCTGATCTGACAGCATCTCCGCTTTAGCGCCGGGGTTCTGTTGACAGATTCATAAGTGGTGCATAATGTTAATTAACGTGCCGATTAGACATCTGCTGCGTTTTTTTCCCAGGCTGTCTTGGGAATACTGCGTTTACACTTAAGAGGAGAGCTCAAATGAGCAGAGAGGAACGCATCCTCCCCCCGACTGGCCAACTTTCAGCAGCCTGAAAGATCCGGGTTCGACGGCACCACCAGTTGCCCGTGATCGTTCTGTAAGTGGAGGCCCGGGGAGGTTGTCATATCTGATTAAGTGGAGGCAGATGCATGGGCCAAATGAGCTGGATGGAGCAGCGAGCACCAGGAGCGACACATTACCACTGGGTGTCACCCCTGATCACATCATATCAGCGCCCCCCCCTCCACCCCTGACAGCACAATCGATTGCCTAATTGACTGGGACGGGAGCCACTGCCACGGTGTTCTGCCGGGCTCAGGCATCAGCCGGGCAGCGGATCTGATTCATGCAGGGATGAGAAATAGTACAGAGCTTAAAAGAAAAAGGTTGGAGGTCAAGGGGAAAGTCTTATTTTCCATCTTTATATTGACCACTAGATGGCAGTGTAGGATTAAAAAAAAAGTTGATGGCTGCTTTTTTTTTTTTTTTTTTTTTGCAACAAAAGTTTCAGTCCTTTGTTTTTACTGGGATCATAAAGTTTTTATTCGTCTTTATCTGCACCAGTAAAGTCTTGGTGGTTTTTTTGTGAAAGCTGTTATCGTATATGTGAGCATAAAAGTCCATATTTATTTATATATATATATATATATATAAAGAAAGAAAACGGCAGCTGAAGTTCTAGTTTCTCTTTGAATGGGTCCTTAAACTAAAAATGAAGAAGGGGTACATAATAGTTCAAATGGACCATGTGACATACACTTTGTTATTTTCTTTTATTCTTAATTTTACAATATATCAGATGGATGGTAATTTTGTTTTTGATTTAGGATTTCTCCTTTTTTTTTATGTGAAATTAAAAGATATATCATAATGCTATTTTTTGCTCACTAGGTTTTACACCATGAAAAAACAACATTATCAATTAAACTAGGTTTTTCTTTTAAATAAAATTGTTTAAAATATGTTCGTTAATGTAATATTGAGCATGCTACTTAAGCCTTAAGAATGTAAAATGGATAAAACTTTACATTTACCAACAGTAATGAGACAAAAATCAAAGATAAAGCTGCGTTTTTGGAACTTTTCATAAGCATTTAAAACGTTTGTGATCGTTGTGTCTTCAGTGGCCTTGGATCAATCTTCTTGAATTTAGATTCATTTTGACACGAAGCGTACTCCGGAGAGAATGTGTAATTTACTTTAACGTTTGCATGTCCTGTATGTATTGTGTTTTAGTAAAGCCAGCTTCCCTTCGCTGTGGAATCATGAATTATTGAATGACTCTCATACAATCAGGCCCGCGTGTCTGAGAAGTCTCTAAAGTGTTGTAAAATGAAATAAAGCGGTTACATGTACGTTGCGCTGATAGCTTGGTTCTCCGGCACCAGAGGAGGAGACACAGCCCTCACACCAAAGTGAATATAATTAGCCCGCCTTAAATCAACATAAGAAGCTTCTGGTAATTCAAACATGGATAGAATGTTCCTCTCTGCCTTTTCCTAATGGCATCTTAGATTATATAAGAGTCAAGTTCAAGTTCCCATCTAACGAAACGCACTTTAACATCCAGTAGTAACATGAGTGATATTTACAACTAGACCCAGGCTGCCGACCCAAAAGCCCCAACCCCCTGTGTTGTACAAGCAATCCCCCCCCGATTGAACTCTTCACATGAAAGTGTTTTTCGCAAAATAAGAAAAAAAAAAGCTCCACCTAGGGAGTTAAATATTACATTTGAGAATAAAATATGGTATTTTCAAGATAAATCTTCTCGATCGATTCATATGCATCACATTTAGACAGATTTGGACCAACCGTCCAAAAAAATGATTTGGAGGAAAAGCTCCCCCTAGTGTCGGAAATACACAAGTGACCTTCGCCGAAATCAATCCAGTGTCCTGGACGAAGATCCGTGAAGGTCTGAAATTTGAAAATGATCCATGAAATTGCTTTTGAGTTACCACATTAACACGAGCGATCTGAGCGCACGGCGCCGGCAGTGATGATCCCGTAATATCCCTGACTGTTCAGGGGTATAATTATGCATATCTGATGGAAACATTCTAGTTAACAAGAATCCCTTTCAGTGTCACAGTGGGCAGATGATTATTTCAAATGGTAACAGGCTTGTACCGCTTAGGAGACGGTAATCTCAGAGTCTAGACCAATTGATAAGAACTTTCGGCAACGGACCGGATCCACACCAGATCCAGCACCTTTCTATCAGAACCTGCGCGAACCTTTTCAGCAACTTGTGCTCAGCGGCTCTTCTGTATGCTCTATCTGATGTGATGAGGAGCTGCAGAGAGGATCTCTCTCAGGCTGAACGGTCAGTTGGTCCATCTCCAATTTCCACCATTTTCACGCTGCAGCTGACATTTTTTCATTAAAGCTGCAGTCCTTAAAAGGCGTCCAACAGTCTGTCCTTTTGATCGTGACGCATTTAAGTGCGTTACATTTTCTGGGAGACGCAACATTTTCACCAGACACGAGTGTCGCCTTCAGAAATGACAGAGAACACTGGGAAGTTGTTCCGTTCTCCACACTGCTGGAGGCGGGCCGAGCATGAACAAGCCCACTCACAACCTTCCCACAGCTTGTGTCGTCATGTTCCCTCTAACTGATGGGGTGAGTCAGGATCTCTTTCAGACGGCCTCTTCAAGGACTGCTGTGCTTTTACCGCGCCTCAACATTCTGTACAAGCGCTGTGAAGATGTCACAGGGGGTCACTGCTGCAGCGCTGACTCAGCACCTGCATGGATGGAACAGGATGGCCACTTTTGTCCTGCTGAGTCACACTTGACCTGATGTGACTTTTTAATAAGCGCAAACAACATATTCTCTCTATATGTGCTATTATGAAAGCTTTAAACTCAGTTTCATTCCTGCTCATCTCTGCAGGTTTGACACACCTTCGTGGAATCTATGCTCAATAGAATTAATTTATACTAAATGATGCCCGTTTTTTTTTAAAGAAAAAGAAAAAAAAAGGGAATTATTTTGACTGAAGTTAAGATCGTGATGATAGATTGTCCGATTGCTATAAATAGGTTTAAAGTTTTCTCAGGCTACCAATTTTATATCCCTGAAAAGTCGGGAATACTATGGAATCATCATCATCATCATCCGTGTCTGCAGCCGCACATACTTCGTGTTGACACGATTATTCAAAAACTATTTCATGCCTCATTTTCAAAATAATGTATATTGGATTATATATTCCCGCATAGACCATCGGACTGGTTTTGGGAAAGGTCAGTTGCATATTTCCGACACTAGGGGGAGCTTTATCTTTGGTCCGATTAGTCCAAATTTGGGTCGTATGAACCGACTCCAGGAGATCTATCTTGTATATAGCCTACTTTACTCTAAGATTTCATGTTTTACTCCGTAGGGGTTGGTTTTTTTCACAAAAAACATTGTTCTCCACACATTGATCCAATCTGGTCCAAATTCTATGCATATAATGAAATAATAATTATCTATGATATAATTAAATCATATTTTACTCAACAGGTGGAGCTTTTTTAAGAAAAAAGACTGTTTTTTTGGATACAACATCTTCACAGATGGTTTGATTTAGCACATATCTCGTGCATATGAATTGACTCGAGGAGACTTATCTCGTATTTTACTCTGGTAGTTTGTATTTTACTCACCAGGGGGAGCGTTTCTTCAACTGAAAAACACAGTTTTCCGGACATAACTTTTATTTAAATCCGAGGAGCTCATTTAGCGGCATCGCTTGTAAAAGGCAGGGGATTGGGGGCTTTTTTCGGGGATATACCCTTGCTGTCGAGAAGGATAGCTATACGATAGTTTCTAATGGCAGTCTTTTGTTTATCTGTCATCTTCCCCGGTCAAAATAAATGACCTTGAATGCATGAATTCAGCATGAATAAACAAAGATGGCGTGAGACGGGTCCTTGTTGCAGCAGTGTTGCAAGATCTTGTGAGTCGGTGAGATTCCTTCAGCTGTATGTTAATTACCTTAAATGATCTTGTTTCCAGACATGTGAGTAAGGCGTACATCTCGCTCTGTCTTGGTGGTGATGGCACACACGGACAGTCTGGCTCTGTGCTCAGACTAAACCCTGGTGAATGTGTTTCCAGCTCACCTGCTGAGCAAATGAGAGGGAGTCTGGATTTCTATTTGGCTGGCGGTGAAACAGATACACAGTATTGGACTGACTGAGCTTTCTTTCTTTATGTCTGCATCCGTCTTGGAAGCTCGTTGGGCTGATATCTGCCAGACTAACGTTCAAGGAGAACGAACTCCCCTTCTGCCAGGTATTCTAGCCCGCGATACGTGTTTATCTCCTTTATGTAGAAAGAACTAAATACCGACACATGGGCACGCGAGCGGGTGAAAGTTTAGAAAATACAACTTATTCTCAGGTGACTATAACCTCAAAATAATAACAATAAACTTAATGAGTCAGTGAATCGTTCACATCCTGTAGAACAGAATGTGTGCGTGATGCAGGAGGGGAAAAAGAGAAGGTGCGGAGGAAAATGTGCAAAAGCAGGCCATCTGTGGACTACCAACGACGGACGAGCATGAATTTTTCAGGACTGTCTTCTCTTTAATGAGGGTGTCCAGGGATCAAAGCATCCAGCCTCCGAAAGCCAGCCTACGCTAACATGCAGCAACTGAGACCAATTTGCACTTTGTTTTCAGAAGCTAAACAGATTTTGGATGAAGGTTGGACAACAGGAGATTCTGATCCGTGCCGATAACAGCGGAATCATGGAAAATTAATACTCCATCAATGTGGGGGGAGGGTCTGCCGCTGCAAGGCGTTTGGACTCACTTACCCCCGCGTTTGGATTTTATTTTTATTCAAGACACGTGTTGCCGTTTCCCTCCTTGCAAGGTTATTTATTCCGAATATTCCTGCAGCCGTGACTTCGCTCTGATCCCTGAGCATTAAAAGTAGTTTGGCTCGGTCCGTTTAGAGGTCAGTAGGTCAATGTCTGAGGTCGTCGTTGTTTACACGGCGACAGCAACCCGCGCCGTCCGTGCCAGAGGGGAGCCGTTGGCTTCAGGGGATGAATTAAGAGTCTTTAATAAGAGGTAGTGTTGACAGGGGTTGTTAAAATGCAGTGACTTCACCAGCGCTGGCATCCTTCCAGACCTTGATGGAAACGGAAAGCCATTAAGCTGAGCTCTTGATTTACCTCTAACCCTCCTTCAGGTTTGACCGTCTGACGATCCAGCGTCTCTGTGTACCGACTGGCAGTGCAAGATTGAGGAACAGGAGTAAGAGGAGGTCAAATCTGCTGCGAGGAAGAACCCCAGCGAAGAACCCAGAGTTATTGGAGGGGCCGGTACCCCTTTGACGGATTCCCAAGCAGGTCTTTTTTTCTACCTTCACACTGCCTGTGGGGATGTTCCCTATGAGGGCATTTGGGGCAAACAACTGTTTGGTTGAGCAAACTTTAAGTCTCTATTTCTTATTGAAAAAAGTGACTAACCCAAGGGCAGCAAGTACATGCTAAAGATTAAGGGGCCAAGTACAGAGCCCTGGGGGACACCGGATGTCAAAGGTGCTACTAGGAGGAGGCATTAACCGGGGCTTTTGAGAAAGTCCTATTCGATATGTTTTGCCATATTGAAGCCTGTGAGGACTTGATAAATATAATAACATAATCATGATACAGCCCCAAAAGTCTAATAATAATGTCGTGCCAACAGGTTGAGCTATTCTAATCTACTTTAACTATTTGACATTTAATGTTAAAATTCAATATCAAATCAATAAATACCCTCAAAGAAATCAAATAAGCAAAGAAAAAAAATTTTTAGCAGTTTTTTTTCCCTCGTTGAAAAAATTTAAAAAGGAACCCAAGAAAAAAAATATACATGTATTGTGTATTTTAAAAGTAATTGAGAAGATCGCTGAAAATATAGAAAATATCGGGTGAGGATTGACGGATTATGTGAAACTGGCACCCGCCAACAACTAAGGGTTCAGAATGCGGTATATCTAAAAGACTAAAGGTGCAGTAAGCATTTTTACTCTAATACCTTACTTTATATGCAGCAAATATATCGGTACGGTCTGGGAGACGTGTTTTCTGTCTGTGTGATGAAATAAAAAAAAGCTGGTGTGTTTGCACACGGCCCTGGTTTAATGAAACAAAGCGCTTTGGAGAGCGCCACAGACTTCTCCTCCTGCCAATCGTCAGCTGGAGAACCAGATACACTCTGACCTCCTCCTCAAACAAAGTAAATAACTTTACAGATAGACTTCTTGGTAGAAGCTCTGAAAAAATTGTTAAATCTGCTGCAACAGAGGAACTAGATGGTTTTGTGTAACAATACTTTGCACACTAAGCGCTGTGAAGGGTCCCAGTTGGCATCGGGTAAGAGGCGGCGGCTCCCCTGACAAGACATGATGTATTCAATGTCCTCAAAGTAAATCACTGCTTCCACTTTTGTCTTCTTTTTTTTTTTACTATCACGACCTCCTTCACTGATTGGAAGGTTGTCCAGGAGTGAAGGAGAGCACACGCAAATACCCATGTCAGCATCATCAGCCATGATGATGAAGAGATGGAGGGAGGGAGAGAGAGGGAGAGAGGGAGAGGGAGAGGGAGAGAGAGAGAGAGAGAGAGAGGAGCTGTGGTAAGAATGAATCCGGACATCCCTGAGCTCATCTCCTACCACAGCATAATCCATCGGCCGGTCTTGTGTTCCTTCCTGTCAGGAGGAGTGTGCTGAGGTGATGAACACAAGAATGACAGGGATCTACTTTCCTCTTCCCATCTGCTTCACCTGTTCAGGTAATCCCTCAGAGAAGTTGAAGCTGAAGACCTTCTGCTGCACAACAATGTCAGGCGGCTCAGCAAAGACAGCATGTCGGAGTCCCTCGACACGGAAATCACAGATTCACCTGAAGAGCCAGAAGGAAACACAAATTTTATCACATTTTAGACAATTGTTTTATATTCTTTTAGAAGATGGATATTGTGGCTTTTTTTCTTTTCAGGTTCAGTGTGGGAGAGAGAGAGAGAGGGGGAGGGGTTTAAGAATAGAGACTAGAATAGAATAAAAGAACTTTATTAATCCCCACGGGGAAATGTTTCCGTTACAGCAGCTCCGAAGTTGTAAAGTATCCATAGAAACAAAAACAGGACATATAAACCTGTGTATATAACACACATAAATAGACACACACATTGAAGTGAGATAAATAAGGTATAAATAAGACAAAAGAATCCAAACTCCAGCAAGAAAAACTGATATAATGAGGGAAAGAAAGTTAGAAGCAGGTCTCAAAGCCGTTAAATCGTTACATATGTGTTGAAATTGTTTGTAATAAAAATTGGTGTGAAAATGCAGTTAACAAAAAGAAGAAAAAGAGAAACTCTTTATTAACTTTTTGTTAAACCAATATGAAGCGTTTTATTGTAAGAAGCCTTTTTCAAAGGCTGTTTATTCTGTGTTTTATTTCTAAAAGCACACCTTAGTTTACTTCTGAGAATACTCGAAACAACATTATTGGATTATTAAGTAGCCCCCAGTTCCGCGCGTGAATAAACAAGTGCCGTTGAAATACTATTGAACTGTGCTTTCGTTATATAATAATAATAAATAGTCTATTTCCAAATACTTCCACACTGAATCATAACACCAGAGAGACATTACGATGTTCTGGACGTCTGAAGGAATGTTCTCAAACTGGGCTTCTTTGACTTTAGTTTCTTAAATACCCCTGCTCTGGAGACAATATTTCGGGAAGGACCAGAACCTACGCAGATGTGTAGAAACATTCCAGTCTCAACACAGGATGACCCCGAGTCTTCAGCTGGATTTGAACCCAGACCCTTCCGGCTATGCCAAAGTGTCGGTAAAGTCACTCTTTGAAGCTAATTCCCCCTCGAGCTGCAGACATTCTGGATTTTAGCAGGTTTCTCTCTGCGTCAGCTGGCCCATTCAGTCGTCTTCTTCCCATTAAGGGCATAGCTGCTGAAGGAGAAGGGGGAACTGGAGGGTATTTTTAAAAACAGTACTTGTTTTTTTATTTGCATAAAATGGCAACAATCTTCTCTGAGTGTTGTTTATTCCAAATTTAAGACACAGTTCAGTGGTTTGAGTAATGCAGCTCTGACAAAAGTATTTCCTTACACAGTCAGGGATTCACCAACTTCATCATTGATAAATCTCAACAGAGTCATCAGCCACCGTGGCCTCCAGCGTCTGGACTCCAAGGATATCTTGCTGAGTCAATCACTATCTCACAGAAAAGTCTGAGACTTTCTGACACATTGATTATCAGACATCATATCACATCATTCGAATGTAATACGGTGTGGAGCTAGAAGTGATTAGCTTAGCATCAGCTAATGATGGATTCTAAACTAAGCTTATGCTGTTGAATTCGGAGAGTGTTCTTTTTGGAGTAAAAGCTCCCCCTAGTGAGCAAATTATGAGCTATTGGGGTAAAATATGACATACACAACATAGATCTCCTCGAGCCGATTCATATGAACCAAATTTGGACCAAATCAGACTAATCTTTAGAAAGTTATGTCCGAAAGACAGCGTATTTCGTAAAAAGCTCCCCCTAGTGAGTAAAATATGAACTATTGGAGTAAATATGATATACTCCTCCAGTCGATTCATATGCACCAAATTCTGACTAAACAGTTGAGATATTGTGGCCCCCGAGAAAATTCTCCCCTCTAGTGTTGTAAATGTGAACTGACCTTTACCAAAATCAATCCAGTTCTTCCTCACACTAAGGTCTATGAGGGTAAAAAATTTGAAAATGACCCATGAAATTTTTTTTTGAGTTATCGCGTCAACATAAAGGATATGGGCCAGCGAACGCGGTGATGAGGATTCCATCATCTCCTGGTCTTTTCAGGTATATGATCACCTGTCATCACCTCTGATCACCTAATTAACACTCAGGGTGTAAGTTCTTTAATCATCCGTCACAAAGCCACCAACTAAAGAGAGGAACCACCTGTTTGTCTGAAAGCATCCTCTCAAGAGGGGAACGCTTAGCGACCGACTAAAATCCTCCACAGATTCAACAGGAGACTCTATGATCAAATAAATGTTAAAAAACAAAAAGAAAGTAACGTTATTATTCAAACGTAGACTGATTGTGTTTCCACAGCAGCATGAATCACGGCCCAGCAGCCTGTTTCCACATTCATGGAAATCCTAGTCATTAATTCTGAAGAATGGGGGCGAGTTCCAATCCTGATGAAACATTGGAGATGGGGAGAGGCAATCTCTAGCTTTAAGCCAACAGATACCTCCTCCACTTCATTCTGTCTCCACCGGTCGGGGTGGTGTGGTGAGCTCTTGACAGAGTAGGCTGATAATTACTTGTGGCGGGGGGGCGGGGGGGTCATTTCTTTATTTTTGCCTGTGAGTCTCCCGAATCTCAATCAGATTGTGAAAAACATCAGCATGACTGAGGCAGAAAGGGGGGGGGGTCTCACGAATGAGTCTTGTGGTGAAGCTCATGACGGCTGTTGACAAACCTCAGTCTCGCCGTTTACGGTCCGCGGATTCATTCGTCTCCAACCTAAATCTTCTTACAGTACATCACGTCGCGTGTGTCATACAAGCGGATTGGCATGTTGGGGCGTGAACATGGATGATTCACCGGCTCTCTGACTCGGAGGGGCCCACATCGCTCCGTGGGGACGGCAGGAGACACTCAGTATGCAGTGCTGGTAGTGCCAGTTGGCAGCAGGGCGCCGTCGGCTGGCATGGCTCGCAACCCTTGTAGGTACTGACATTGTAACATCCCATATGCCACCATCCTCAAGTTGCTGCTATTCAATCCAGACAGCCTTCCTCATTGGAGCCTGAAATAAGACACAGTGCACTCTACCTCCTCTCAACCTCTCATTATGCTCCCTGCTGCAGAGGAGGCTCCTCGCTGCTACATATATGCCAGGAGAAAATAATCAGGCAGCCGCCCAGGCTTTTTCAATCACACCAGCGTAGTGCATAACAACCCCGCACTTGTGAATTAAACGTCGCAGCGAGGCACCTTTATTTCGCCTCCCCTCGGATCAAATACCCACTCCTCCACCTCCTCCTCTTCTGCATCATCTTTATTATCAGTTGCTGCTGGGAGCGCGGCAGCTGCTGCCTGCGTCGCTGCAGCTGCCGGAGAGTGAAGCGTCCAAATCTCCGTCTAGAATCTGCACACAGATAATTATCAGGGTGTTATGAGCAACTTCACAGGCACTGACAGGCAAAACCCCTCAAAGACGATGTTATCTGGGAGGTGATAACGTGGCACACTCCTCCTGATATGAGGTGTTTTGTATGAAGTAGTCTCATCGTTTGTCAGGGCCAGTAAATGCTTCTCCTTCTCCTAAGTCACAGCCGTTTACAGCCGCCTCTATTATTCATTCTTTCACAGCAAAACAAACATTTGCCCTGAGCTCTTTAATGTCGCACTCAACTGTTTGGTTGAGCACATGCAGAGTCAGTATTTCTTATTGAAAAATGTGCGCCACTCGACTGAACGTGTGTTTAACATGACCCAGTGGCAGCATTTGTATGCTAAATAGCAAGGGGCCAAGGATAGAGCCCTGGAGGACACCACAGGAGGCATTAATCATTCAATTGAGAAACTCCTATTCTTAATATTAGGTTATTTCTGCCACATTAAAACATATGAGGATTTATAGAGAATAATATGACTTGATACAACCAAAAAAGTCTAATAAGGGTCAAAGAAATACAAAGTTTTTTACTAAAATAATGATAATCCTAAATATAATAAGGTCTTTATTTGTTTTTGCTGTTTAAAAACATATTTGTTTACCAAATAATTGGTCATTTCATGGTAAATTTATGGTGTAAGATATTAAATTAATCATTGCCCCACAGAAATATAATTTATGAAAAGAGAATTATGTAACTTGATACACCCTAAAAAACTTTAATAAGGGTCAAACATTTTTCTGAAAACATGTTTTACCAAAAGGTTGAGCCAATTAAATTAAAATGGACTATTTTCCATAAAATACAAAATTCCACATAAGATCATTTTATAAGTCTGCTTTGTTTTTTAACTTTTCATAAACATGCATGACCAAATCATTTGTTTAATAATATAATTTTTCAGTTCATCTAGAGTGTCTAAGATAATGAATTAAAGAATGCGCTGTTATATTTAAATTTTACATTAATATGGGCTGACAGCACCGGTTCTCATGTCGCAAAGTTGAAAGTAACAGAGTTGAAAGAAACGCTTTCAGCACTTCATTATCTTTTGGGCTAACTAATCGTGTTGGTACGAGAAGCGGTTTGACCTCAGAGTGGATTCATTCGCCGCTGTTGTGATATTCGCATTACAGCGGCTGTAGTGCGAATTCTGGCTCTCAGAGTCGTGCGAGTGGAAAAGTTCACGTTTGCTCACCTCAAGCTCCCTGGATCGCTCATTAGGAGCCTGACTCAGGTCCCGTCATTTTTGTTTGCGAGGCTCCCAAATGCAAACAACCTCTGCATGATTTGCTGCGTGACAAATGGCTGGCTGCTTTTGATAGAGCGGTCCTCCGAGCCTGTGAGAAGAACAAACTTTGTGTCTAAATGAGTGCAGCGCTAATCACTCTGAGCCGTATGCTCATCCTCCAGCACTCGCTCAAAACTGAGACAAAACAACTGCTGAACAAAAGGCTTTTGAGATCTTTTGTTGTCAGTCCTCCTTCTTTCAGAAGTTCTGCAGACATCTTTTCCATTTTCAGCTGAGGATTTGTTGCACAACAGGAGCGCGGAAACATCCTTTACACATTGAAATGACGGCTTACATTTGGCATTTTGAGTCTTTGTTTTTTTTTTAAAACAGGGGAACTTCTGAGATGCCGGTAAAATGATGGTTTAGAGATCAACTTGTATGAAGTGGACTAATTTTTACTCATAGAAGTAAATGGCAGCTAGGTGAAGAGTAAATGCTGTCGGATGTAGGAAATGAGAAAGAAGTCTATCAGTTAGCAGCATGTGTTAAAAGAATCCCTGCTTAGAAACACACATTCACGTCCCCACATCAATCCTCAGCTGATGCAGAATGCTGCTGCACTCATTTTTAACGAAGACCAATTGTAGATCTCATATCGCCAAATTCTTGACTTTCCTTCTTTGGTTGTCAAATCTGAGTGTAATTTAATGATTCTGTACATGGAGATCAGCAGGGTCATCAGACACCACCACCAGTGTCCAGAATCTAAAGGGATTCTGGAACTTTGAAAAAATTTTGAAATACATACTGTGCATATTAGTGCCAGGTGGAACTGGGACGAATTTGGGAAATGCTGTTTGTATATTTTCGGAACTAGGGGGAGTTTTATCTCCAAAAGTTTGGCGCTTTGGCCTTAATGTCTCAACCGTATTTTGCCCTAATTGTTATCTTAATTTTTGTACGGAAAACACTGTTTTCTTGACGTATCTTCCTCAATGTTGGTCCAGTTTAGCCCAAATCTGACACATATGCATCGTCTTGAGGAGATCTATCTTGTACATCATATTTTAATAGCTTAATAGTTTATATTTTATTCACTAGGGGGAGCCTTTTCACAAAAAGCACTGTTTTTTTTTTAGACATAACTTCAGATTTAGTTTGAAGATTTCATTCAAGGGACTTGGATTGGTAGCAAAATAGCTATTATTTACCCAAAAAAGAACTCAAAGTCTGCATAAAAGTAAAAAGTAGCCCTTTAAATCATGTTTCTCACAGCTGTTTTTCTGCAACAAATAATCTAACTAAATTAAGAGATTAGGAATAATCTTATAACAAACTTCTGCTACTGATCCTGTGTCGTTTTCTCCTCCCCTGTCTTCTCTTTGTGGTTGAGTTTGTGTCGGGGCTGTAGCTTCACTCACCTGCATTCAGCTGCACACCTGTTCTCCATCATCTCATCTGCTGCTGAATCCCAGCCTCGGCTGCTCCTCCACTCAATCAGGTGATCACGCAGGAGCTATGGCAACCATTTTACTCTCTTTTCATGCTTCCAATACTGCTTTCCCTGCCTTCTGGACTGCCTTCTGTGTCAGCGCGCCTCCTTGCATCCACACCCCACACAGACTGTCCATTCTTCATCCTCTTCACGTCATCGTCACTCATCAGCACAGCCTCCAAACATTTGGAAATTAAATTCACTCCTCCTTCATCTGCCCTTGTCTTTGTGTTTGCCTGTGGGTTATGTTCTAAACTTCATTAAAATCTGAACACATTCAAATCCAAAGAATGTATGAAGGCTCAGAATAAAGAACAGGAGTGGATCAAAACACTGACATCACACCTTCTCATACACACATGTTTATGTCTGTTTCATCCTCTTAAATGATTTACGTCAGTCATCTTGTTCCCTTTGTCGTGCATAAAATGCATCAAATGGATCCAAGAAGGCATCATCTCTTCTGAGCGATATTGTCTGTATCGTATCTGGAAGGCAGGGAAAACTGCAATGTTGCAAAAGGAACAAAAAGATAATTGAACAAAGTAACAATCTTTTCATGAAAATGTAC
The DNA here is from genome assembly GCA_009660295.1 of Lophius piscatorius. Taxonomy (NCBI): domain Eukaryota; kingdom Metazoa; phylum Chordata; class Actinopteri; order Lophiiformes; family Lophiidae; genus Lophius; species Lophius piscatorius. The sequence continues at coordinate 8,930 of VRLP01000667.1, read as the reverse complement.
AAAGTTCTGGCATTTTTGTTCAAATGTAAGCGCTCAGTAAGTTTTCAGATATATAAATACGCAAGGAAAGTACAGATACTGGAAAGCATAGTACTTCATCATTTTCTACCTCCGTAGAAAAGTAAGGTTTGAGTCAAAAGATCGTAAGTTCACATCAAAGTGATCACCACAGCACGGATCGGATCCGGATGAATGTTCCTTAAATGTTGGTTAAAGACAGAAACAAACACATAGTTATCATTTAAAACAAGCAATTTTCTGGGTAAAACTATCCAAAAATACCAGGCCAACACCGTCGTCCCGACATCAAGGGTATATCCCGGAAAAGTCCTCAATCCCCAGCATTGTACAAACAATCCCCATGATTGAACTCCTCGAATTAAATGTTAGGTTATGTCAACAGAATTTTTTGGATGTTCCCTGAAGTCTGTAAAAGGTTATATAAACAAGATAGAGTTGATTCATATGCTCCAAAAATGGACTAAATTGGACCAACGGTTGAGAAATTATGGCCTGAAAACTTTTTGAGATAAAGCTCCCAATGGTGTCGGATAAATACAACCGACCTTTTTCAAAATCAGTCAAGTTCTTCCTCGAAAATGAAAATGACCACGACTCTTTCATTTTATCTTTGTATGTACCAAGTCGGTCGTTTGGTAGTAGGAGGAACCTGGGTTCAGGGTAGGGTTCTCCTGATCCACCGCACTGCCTAACAGGGTTGATAGCTGCTGGATTGAGAGTGGAACACACATTCCACAGACTGGAAAATGGTTCATGGTACACTGCAGTGCAGGCCATCAGGAGGGTCTTCAGTTCTCTGGAGGACATATCTCTGGTTCTGAACTTTAAGCTTGATGTGTACGATCATGTGACCACGAGCAAATACACATAATTAACAAATAAATTGTTTACCAGAATTTTTTTCTGGTGAATAAATAAAGTTCAGTTAAAGATCTCTCTCTCTCTTCTTTGCACTGCAAAAACTCAAAATCTTAATAAGTATATTTATCTAATTTCTAGTCATGAAGTCATGAATGTCTTGTTAAATTTTAGAACATGAGGATTTCCAGCAAAATGAAAGATATATCTTATCTTAAAAGGCTTAAAAATCCCATATTATCCTTTTTTAAACCATCCATTGGTCTTAAATCTAGAACTTGTCAATACTAAATACATGGATTGATACTTTATTTGTCCCCACAGAGGACATTAAGGGGTTGGTTAAGGTGAAAAAATACAAAAAAGCATGAAAGAGTACATAAATTACAATAAAAACAAAGAAAATTGACCAGAGTTGCAGCAACCATCAGCAACTTATATTGCACCCTCTTGCAAAAAAAAAAAAGAGGCAGAAAATAAAAAACTAAACATACAACACTTCCTAATATAAGTAACATGTAGTTGAAAATGAGATTTGCCAGTTAATATCAAGATCTCCTTTTATCTAAATATCACATCTTATTTCAAGAAATCTTAAAGAAAACCAAACAAAGTTTCATCTTTCTATTGGCAGACTCCTTCATTTATTACAAGGAAAAAAACGCTTGTATTCTTTATTCTTTCATTTATTTTCCAGTCTGAAAAAGAGCAGAGTCTAGACTTGCTCTTTCTGAAAAGTGCCTTGAGATTTAATTTTTAGTGATTTGGAGCTACGCAAAGAAAATTAATTGCCCTAGTAGCTCGAAGGTCTTCTCTGGCATATAAAAGACAAGTAAACTTTTTTCATAAGTCTCTTACCAAATTCCTTTTTCTACCTTCTAATGTAAAGCACAAAGCGTGATAATATAAGTCAGAGATAAATCTCTAAAAGGCAGGAAGAAAATTGACGGTTCGCATTTTTACGATGTGGAAAAGTTAAGTTTACCACCAAATATTAGCAGATCTTTCTATAGTTTATACGTCAAAATTCACAGTTGACAGCGACAGTGTCATATTAAAGCTGTAAATATCATTGATTATGTTTAATACTAACAAACTGTGTCCTAGACTCTCTCTCTCTCTCTCTCTCTCTCTCTCTGCTGACTTCCCTGGGCCGAGCTGCTGCACTGATAAGAGGCACAGATTAAATGGATGGCAGATCCACTGCAGTTTGGTCCTATTAATAATTAAGCAGTGCAAATATCATACAGTTCACATACTTAAAACATGGAGTTCACTGAGTAGGTCAAGAGTGATTACACACTGCAGGCTGACAGGCAGCAAGAAACCATTTATTGTGCAGTAATTAGGCTAACTGATAAAGTAATGTATCCCCATTAAGGGAGGGAAGACGGGGCATTCAGGGGGAGACTCAAACTGCCGATCGGCCGCAACAACAGGCAGCAGCAGCAGCAGCGAGGATTTATTTACACACGGACCTCTTCTTCTTCTGCATTCTGTGTTTACTCTGGAGGCTGAAAACATCCTCTTAATAAAAACCCACGAGGAGAACCCAATACAGGCTTCGGCCGTCGTGTTTGATGTGTTTGTTATATCTAATATGGTGTCTAAATGATTTCAGATGGCAGAGATCGGGCCCCGAGGGCGAGCTGTGACAGATATCACAGGCTGAGCCTCTGACCTCCAGGTGAGCTGCTTTACACGCCTCTCAGGGCTCCAGGGTTCATCAATAATTTACTGCACCTCTGGTCATGTTAACAGTGTCCTCAAGCATGCTCATTATGTACCTCTGACGCACGCACACACACACACACACACACACACACAGTCAATGGAGCTGTGCACATGCACACACACACACAAATGCACACAGCCAATAGAGCTGTGCACACACACACACATACACCCAGAGGAGCTATGCACCCACACATATATACACGCACACACACACACAGTCAATGGAGCTATGCACACACGCACACTTATATACACGCATACAAACACATACACACACAGCCATGGAGCTGTGCACGCACCCACACACACACACACAGCCAATGGAGCTGTGCGCACACACAAAAACACACATACACAAACACACGGCCAATGAATTTGTGCACACCCAAGCACACGTAGACACGCACACACACACAAACAAATACACCCACACACACAGCCAATGGAGCTGTGCACAAACAAACACGCACAACCAATGGAACTGTGCGCACACACACAACACTCGCACACACACATAGCCAAAGGAGCTATGCACACCCAAGCACACACAAACACACACAAACAAATACACGTAGACAAACACACACAGTCAATGGAGCTGTGTGCACGCACACAAACACACATACACACACAGCCAATGGAGCTGTGCACACCCAAGCACATGTACACACACACACACACACACACACACACACACACAAATACACACACACAGCCAATGGAGCTGTGCACACACTCATAAACACGCACACACGTACTCACACAAACACACACAGCAAAATCGATGTTTTGATTTGAGAAACTGCTCTCCAAGCTGTAAAAATATTCTCCACCTTATTTACTAATACTTTATGTATTATAGAATAATATCCCCAAAAAATCAAAGACGTTATTGAGTCTTCATTGCCGCCGCCGCGTCATGGATCTTTATGGATCATGGACTTATTCCATCACAGACCTTGGTGCGAGGAAGAACTGGTAAAAAAAACTGGTAAAGTTTGGTTGTATACTTTTGACAGTAGGGGCAAAGTTTATATCGAAAGGTTTTCAGCCCATAATTATTCAACCGTTGAACATTTAGTCCAAATTTGGTGAATATGAATGGACTCCAGGAGATGTATCTTGTTTGTATCATATTTTACCGTAATAAATCATATCTCACTCACAAGGAGGAGCTTCTTTCTTTTTTTGTGAATATAACCTTCGATTTAATTTGAGGAGTACAATCAGGGGGAGTTTATTGTACAATGCGGGAAAAACATCAACAGTTACACCCGTTTACAAAACTAATTAAATTGGGTTCGTCTTTTTCCTCAAAGCTATGGAGCAAACCGCAAATTATGCACGTCTGGTGAAATCTGCATAGATCAATCAGCCATAACATTATAACCAATGACTGGTTGATGTCAGAATACCTGATTATCTTGTCTCTCTTGCCCCGTCTGTGCGTGGGATCTATTGGGGAATATTTTGTCATGAAGTTGATTCCTTGGAAGCAGGAAATAAGGGGCAGGCAGAAGCCATTATGATGGCTACACAACTGAGTCAGAGCATCTCCAGAACTGCTCATGTTGTAGGGTGTTCCCAGTCTGCGGTGGATAGTAACTGCCAAACTGTTCTAAGAAACCGGAGAATGGGTGATGGGCGCCTCCAGGGGTCATTGATGTGCAAGGGGCGCAAAGCTCACCCATTTTTTCTGATTCCACAGACGCCCTACTGTAGCAAAAATCACTGAAACAGTTAAAGCTGGTTCTGACGTCTGCGAAAACAGCTGTTTTAGTAGAAGTGGGGGGCAACACGATATAAATTCACCCTGTTTGTGGGCTGTGGCCCCTGATATGGACAAATCCTCAAAGCGCCACTGTGTTTAAAAGCTGCAGTTAATAACAAAAAAAGGGGAAAAGATCTCAGATTCTTAATGACGGGGGAATCATTTCAAATAATCCAAGTTGCACTGCATTGTCTGACAATAGCTTCCTTTTCTCTGATGCTCTTGGGACAAAATGTGAGGAAACTCTTCAGCAGGTCTATCAAAAATGAAAAAAAGAAGGTCCTCCCACGGGCTGGCTGGGAAAGAGAGGTAAAGTTCTTCAACAGAGATTTACAGTTCCGCTTTGTGAGCACTGAGGCTGCGGCTCAATAAATCCCGGATCGTGGTTCTTTTATTGGGAGATTGGATCTCGGTAGACCAATTTGGGGGGGGGGGGGGCAGCATTGAAATCTGTCTGACTTCACTTTGGTTTTGTGTTTTCTGAGCAGACGGCCACTAGAGTGTATACGGAGCCCTTCAGTCGACCCCTCATTGATTATGTCAGATAACGCCGGCTGAGTGGCGCTCAGACATGCTGAGGAATCAAGCGGTGGACGTGTGACCTCCCGCAGCTCCAGCTGGGAGCTCCGGTGGGTGGCGTTCTGACAGGGAGCACTAATTGAGACACTTCCATCTGCCTCATCATAATCAAATCCATAGACACACGACATGGCGCTGCTTCGTCGGCTCTCCCTCTGTGCATACATGTCTTCCTGAGACGAGCTATAATCACCTCTTAAACACAATTACGCAGTAACATTCTCATGGATAAATCCATCCACCTCGGAGAGGAAGTCGATGTCACATTGATTGATGGGCTCCCAATAAGCGTCTCTTTGTAACGCTGACAGCTGTAAAGGTTAAATGAGGACTGCTGAGGTAACGTGTCACAATAATCTTTTCATACGAAGTTCTCCTTGCTCTCGTGAGCCTGATAACAGTGTTCAGAACATCAAGCTCAGTTTCCTGCAATCATTATTCCAGCACGGCTTGTACACCTTAGGAATGTCAAACTGAAGTGTTGCTCATCCTCTGAGGCAGCTTTGCTTGGATAATAATTGAACTCGCTGATTGGCGGCTGCATCAGCGAGATACAGTGGGAATGGCTGATTCCTGACAGGCTTCGTAGATCATCACCGGTCCTTAATGGCTCTCAGGATCCGGCTGCCTGTTTCGATATGAGCATGATGCACGTAGCTTGTCTAACAAGGCGCAGGCTTATGCCACTCATACATTAGAATGACTTTGTGCCCCCTCACACAGAGAGTCCACGGTTCCACCGGATTTTTTGGTAGAGAAAATGCTGATAACGCGTGAACATTTGTCAGTAAGTCCCAACTTAAGATGAAACAAGAAATAATATTATATCAGCAAGCAAATCTAGATCTTAAACAAACTAGACTAAACTATTTATGTCTTAGAACACAAATTCCCCCAAGCCTGTGCTGATGAGGATCGAACAAAACTTATTCCTTCAAAGAAGTAAGCAAAAAGATATCAAAAAAACCTGATATTGAATATGAAGTTATTTACGAAAAACAGTGTTTGTTTTAAATTTAAAAAAAAAAAAAGCTCCTCCTTCTGGTTAAAATATACAACACATTCATGATTCTTGCACTTCTTATGCACCAAATTTGGACTAAATCGGTCCAACGGTTGATAAATTATGGCAGGAAAACTTTTGGTGATAAAGCTCCCCCTGGTGTCGGAAATAATCAAACGACAATTACCAAAAGCAATCCAGTTCTTCCTCGCTCTACGGACTATGTGGGTATGAAATTTGAAAAGGACTAATAGAATTCTTATTTGATTTATCGCGTTAACTTGAAGAATCTGTGGCAGCGATGACGATTCCATAATATCACTTATATCACAACTTTTCGGGGGTATAATTATGAGATGCACACCTCTGGGTAGGGTGGGCACCCTTCCTCCATATTGTCATCGTCCTCAAGATGTGTTCAAATGTTATCTTGTAATAAAATGTTGTGGAGCAGCTTGTAGAATTTTTCATGGCAATATCAAATCGATATTAGAGAGATAATTGTGAAACCTCCCCTCCCCCTACTATTTGATTTTGTCCGTATCGCTAGCCATAATTTGCTGATTCTTCAAAAACGTCCTCCTTTATGGTGTTATTAAAGGGGCCATCCTACCTCTAGGGCTCCTGCAGAACAAGTGTGACATTTCACTGAAAGCAATGTGGGAAAAAGAAAGAACAACACAAGAAAATGATTGAAAAAGAAAAGGTCGAGCAGGGAGGCAGGGGAATAAAAGCAGAAGAAGGCTGCAGGAAAACGCTGCTCTAATATTAATGAGCCAAAGAAGCGGTGTTTACCAGCGCCACCCTCAGCACGTCGTATTACAACCACCTCTTCTTTAATTGGGTTATGCATGGAAGCAGGAGCATGGACATAATCTAGAACATGAAGATCTGGATGATCTATTCGCTCATGTGGAATATCTTCTGTTGCTCAGAGGAACCAGACACAAGAGGAAATGCCACGTAAAATGAAACACTCACAAAGTACTTTGCTGAGTTATGAGGGGGGGCTGGAGCCTAACCCAGCTGACCCTGAACGAGAGACCGGACCAGTTCGTCACAGGGCCAAACAACCATTCACACTCACACCTATGGAGCCTGCAAACTTCACGCAGTGAGGCTCTGGGTCTGGATATGAATCCAGAACCTTCTTGCGGTGAGGTGACGGTGCTGTTATTGATTAGTCAAACTGAAGACACTTGACTATTTAAACTATTTTTGGATGTTGTTGTTTTTTCCACTAAAAGAAAAGGATATATTACAAGCACAAGAACCTAATAGAACAGGTATTTCAACATGTCACAGTCAGTGTGTGGTCGGTTGAGGAGATTGGACCACACTGACTCTAGAGTCCTGGCCCCTCCCCTGCCTGTGCATACCAGTGATTATCATTTATAAAGATCTGCAGTGGTCTTCGGTGGCGTGGTGAGGAGAGCTGTTGGCTCACAGTAAGACTTTTTGGGCTGAAATCCACCTGAGGGTCTTTTCTGCGGTCAGTTTGTGGGCTTTCTCTCTGTGTTTGCGAGGTTTTCCCTCCTGGTGCTCTGGCTTCATTCTGCTTCATTCTCCAGAAACATGTAATAAAAGAGCCCCAGCGACTCTAAACTAGACATATGTGTCGTCCCCGCATCCGACGGTATATCCCCCAATGTCTTCGGTTGTACCTGTGTTACTTCGACAGTATTTTTGGTAAAAGAAAAAAAAAAAGTTCCTTAAATGGAGAAAGTTCTGAACTGTTAGCTGAAATATAGGTAAAATATAATATATACATGATAGACTTAATCGGACAAACAGTTGAGAAACTATGTCCAGAAAACGTTTTGACTTTTCCTTAGTGTCAGAAATATACAACCGCCCTTTCCCAGAATCAATCCAGTTCTTCCTCGCACTATGGTTTATTAGTGCCTTTATTAAATGTGAAAATGATCCATGAAAGTTTTTGAGGTATTTCTGGAAAACTAGAGTAAAATATGGCATAAACAAGATAAATCTCCTCAAGTCCATTCATATGCACTGAATTTGGACTAACCAGCGGTTAGGAAATTAGGAAGTTTTTTTGAAAAAGCTCCCACTAGTGAGTGAAATATGAACTATTAAAGTAAAACATAATGTTATGTCCGGAAAACAGGGTTTTCGTAAAAAAAAAAAAAAAATAGAAGAAGCTCCCAATAGTGAGTAAAACATAAACTATTAGAGAGAAAGATAATATATCACACATAGATCTCCTCGAGTCGACTCATATGCATCAAATCTGGACTAAATCAGAACCAACACTTGAGTAATTATGTCCAGAAAACGTCTGGAGCTAAACTTCCCCCTAGTGTCAGAAACATACGAACCGCCCTTTTCCCTAAATCAATCTACTTCTTCCCTGCAATAAAGGTCTATGTGTCAAAAGAAATTACGAGAAATGAACTCGTAAAGGGAATGAAAAAAAAGATAATAGGCGTCAAAGTGGCAACTAAACACAAACACATACAGTTTACACAGCATAATGAGACACACATGACAGCAAGTGAAACCAGTCGGCGTAATTAAACAATCACAAACACGGGAAACCTTCAAAAGAAAAGACAGGAAGGGGACAGCATAGAAATTGGGAGCTAGACTAAAAGCCCTTAGTTACTCAGTTTATTCAAAGTGGAGATTTGGGTAGTAAATTTCGTAAATCAGACTCATTAAATACGAAAAGGCAGGCTGGAATATTTTGATATGATGTCATTTTATCAATGCTGTCCATCGGGAGACTTAGAAGAGGCTGTTAGCAGTTAGCAGTTAGCGGCTAACGCAAGGGAAGATAACAAAAGCAAAAATGTTTTCAAACTGGGGACACAGCGACACACGTATCGGAATTTCTCTAATTATACATTAGTATACATGCCATTCCGATAAACGCCAGTGGTCACTGAACGCCTCGTCACCCAAACCCACCCCAGCCCTAAACCCTCCTCAGGAGTGTTG